>APFE030061270.1:0-10122 GCA_000404065.3 Pinus taeda | reverse complement strand
TTATAATTTTCCCCTTGACATTCCAGCCCCATAATTTACCAAAAGATGTCAAGCATGCTGTGTTCCTACCCAAAGAGCCAACATTTCCCCTATTGGTGACATTCTTTTCACCATTACAACCCAATCCTTTGACCAAATGATGCTGGCTCCCATCGTGGAAAATACTGCCCCTTTCTACCTAGAAGCCCTAACCCAACTTTATCAAAAGCTGGAATTTGCCACTAGAGCCAAAAGTTTTGAGATTTTCTTGCCAGAGAATGCCCAATTGCCCAAAAATAATCCTCCATATCCTTCTTTCATTTTCCCTGATCAGGCCAAGAAGATTATTTCCATGATTTCTTACATTTTAGGCTATCATTCTGATTAGTGGGTAGATGAGCCCATTTTAGAATTCCTCTCCATATTTTCCATGGACAACAAGCCCTCCTTGGTGTTCAACTTTAGTCAATTTTTGGTTGATAATATCCATGAACAATTCATAAAGTTTCCTACAGAACAGGTGTTCAATTACACCTCTATTTTGATTTATATGTTCCTCTATTATCAGGTAGATAAATTCATTTTTGCATTATAGAAGCTGGATGATGCAGGTTACTAGCAGCCAGTAATCTTTTGGACCTCATTGGTTATGAGAGAACAACAAGAATTCAGTTATAATCAGTTTATCGAAGACTTTGTTCGTACAACGATGAACATTTTGAATAGTGTGGTACATCCCAAAATCAGTGAGGAAATCAAGAAAATTTTTCATTTGTTTAACCAAGCAAAGATAGGGGATTGGTATTCGTACCAAAATTACACAGAAATCAGGGTATATGGTTGTGAATTGGCCCCCTACAAACTTCCCACATACCTCCCAATCAGGATTTTTTCCCTGGAGTATATCAGGCAGATGTTGAATTCAGATGACATCCACTTTGTAGTGGCCATGAAGAAGGCACAATTCAGAATAAAGACACGGGTGGGCCCATTTGTGTGCAACACAAGGACAACAGGTGAAGAGAAATGAAGTTCAGTTTGAGCTTTACATGGTCTTATGACCCTTGTGACATCATCTCAAAGCTCAGAGTGGAGAATAAAAACACGCTTTACACTCATAATTCAAGGCCAGACATAGAACAATATGCCAATCAGCTAGAGTGGGCAGAAAATACCTTGCAGGAAGCTGAAGAACAACTTGTTTCTACTTCTATTTTGTAGACTCCTATTCCTCAGGAAAAATCAAGCAAAAGACAGAGGGAGGAAGGATCATCATCTACAACCAAGAGTGAAGCCAAAGAATTCAGAATCAGTTATAGGAAGAGAGCAAAGGTAACTCCCAAAGTAGAGTTGGACAAAGAAACTGAAGGGCATGCAGCCATCATCATCATAGATTCACCACTTGCAACTACCAATTTCAAAACATCTCCTTCTAAACCTTCATCTTCACAAGGTCACAAGGAAATTGAACTGGAACCACAGAATGTCCAAACAGAAAAAGAGAAGATAGTTTTTGACAGGTACAGGGAGATAAATCTTGGAAATGAAATTCTAAAGAATAACACTTATAACCAATTTTGGAATCAGACTTCCAACTCACAAAGTAGGTTGTTGTCAGTCTTTGATACAGAGCATGAAAAAATGTAGATGGCTTTTCTTGAGGCCCAGATTCCACAGCCAAAATCAACATTAGACTACAAGAGCACAACTTTTGAATTTAGCACAAAGGACATACATCCCATTGATCAAATGGAGATTCACAAGAAAACTGGTGAAATGATATCCTCTACTTTAACTGACACTGCTATGTCACTTTTTAAATTGTGGTTTTCTTTCGCAAATGTCCAGTCACAATTGAAGATGGAAAAAGTCTCCTATTTGGCAAAGGATAACATGATCAAGTCTTTGGAAGACTTGGTGATTACGATAGGGTATGACCCTAAAGATGTCAATGCTACTATGGATATTTTTGAAAAGGAGAACCTGGACATTGCAGCCTTAAGAGAGTAGCTCAAGCTACCAACCATAGAGGATACAATGACAAAGCATATTGAAGAAACTCAAGCACAAAAATAAGATATGATGAAATTGATCATACAACAGAACATAAATATTAAGTAGATGGAGGCAGAATTAGAGAAAATGATAAAGGAGAAGGAAGACAGTTTGAAGGTGGCCATTTTCCCCTTAGATGTTGTACCTATTTTCCAGCTTCCATCAATAGGGGCAAGCACTGCAGTTGCCTCCTCCACTTAGAATACCAATTTTGAACAAGTAACACAAACCATACAGAACATGTCACTACAATAAAAGGAGATCGAAACTTTGCAGGCCCAAGTCAAAGATTTAGAAGCGCAAAAGGCCAAAGATGAAGCTACTCAGATTATTGAAATGGAGAAATCCCAGAGACTGATTGAAAAGTTTTACAAGGTAGAGAGGAACACCTCAATTGGTCAGACCTTGGCCCAAGCCAAGGAAACTATTTTGATTAATATATTAGACTCTATGAATGAGATTTTTCACTCTATCCAAATCATATTTTAGCAAAAAGAGTTGATAGAGAAGGCTAAAGAAACTATTGTGTAAGGAAGAGAAAATCTGGGAGAGATGCCCATAGAAGCCTCTAATATAATCAAGTTCTGAAACTCAAAGTCCAAGAATGAGTTGGAGGAGATAGGAATCAGTGATAGAACTGCCACCATTCTGGAAGTCAAGAAAGTCTTGACAAAGAGAAATCTCATTGATCAGTTGGAAGAAAGGTGTGAAACCTTAGAGCTACATGTAAACAAGTTCACAAATAGAACTGAGGCCTTAATGCAAAAGGGACTACCCAGTATCTATGTTATAAACGACAAATTTATCACTCAGGAAGACGATATCCTCAAGATGAAAGAAGTGGCTAAAAGAAACATCAGTGGAAGTAAGGGCAGCATGGAAGCGAAGATTTTTTGAAAACTATGTCAAACGATTTCCATGTAGAGAATGTGGTAAAACACATTTTTACCGTAAAACAAACTTTTCCCAAATACACGAAGGTGGATGAAATTTATTGCAGGGTAATAAAATTGACAGTTCCAGATGAAAAGAGATGGGAGCAATTGGTTGATTTATTGGATTGAAGGATAATTCAGGAGCAGTAAAATAACTTTCCAGTGCCGCAGCTAGCAAGATGGTCAGTTTAGCATCGCAGCACTGTTTCAAGTTGACTCAGCAACCGAAACCATCAAAATAGGGCCATATTTCTGTTCAACAGCCTACATATCCTATTCTTTTGCTAGCATTAGATGATATATTTTGTAATTAGGCTAAAAATACATTATCGGTTTAACAACAATTTTGTGAAGAATTTTTGTAATTTTCATTATAAATACTTTGTTGTTTGAAGTATCAGGGGTTGATTTCTGAATCTAATTTCCTTTTGCATATTGTAATTTTCAAAGTACTGGAGCATCAATAATATAGGGACCTTTCACAGGATTCATGTGGTGTACTAAATGGTGATGTGTCTCTTCTATCTATTTCTTTAAACATTGTTTTTCCTTTCTTTGTTATTCTAAATTTCTGAATTAATCAACAGAAACTCTGATAAATAGGATTCATTATTCAGAGCACCCTATTTTGGTTGTTGTTAATTTTAATGTTTTCCACTGAAGTCAAATCAAGGAATTATTAATTGCTCCTTGGTTTCTATTGAACCTTACACTTCTGTTGTTCCACTATTCATTTAATTTTTGAAAAGATCCAGTTAATGTAACCTATCTTTCCCTATGAGAACTCCTCTAAAAATTGATGCAAAACTCCAATTTAGTTTATAGACTCCATGGCCCAATGGAATTATAACACTCAAATCAACCAAACCTTTCAAACAAAACAAACAAGTACATTCATAACTAGCCTAAAATTCACATAAAAACAAAGCTAAGTTAAACAGAGAGATCCCTCTTTGAAGATGTCAGGGTTAGATCCCAGCTTCCAAAGTGATTTTGATGTTGTCCAATGTGTTTACTCCCTCAACCTCAAAAGTACAGAACGACAACATAGTGACGACCATACCTAGGAAGAATACTTTTTAATCTAAAACAGTATTAACCCCTGGTATCTAATCATTATTTCTATAAATCAAGACTTATATATCATTATGAAATACATGATTTCAGGTTGTTATTTTGTAAATTTTCTAGTGTGTCATTGATTTGATTTTTATTTGTGTGATGATTTTTAATAGACCTGGCTCCCAAAAGAATTTTCACTAGATCTCACCCTGACCCCAACCCTGCTGAATTTGTAGATAACCCTGAGAAATTGGTGAGGAAGAAAAGTTTTATAGAGTCAAGGTAGTAATAGTCCATTGTCTAGATTCAATTCTCTTTCTGAGAATATTAATTTGTCAATGTCTAATTCTCTCCCAGAGAAATTTGAAACTATACAATATATAGAGCTTGATTTTCCTTTCCAGCATAGTTTTTTTAGATCAAAGTTAGAGGCTTTTGTAGATCAAACTATCGTTGATAAAGCCCTACTACAACCATACACCCCCCAGACCCAGTCTTTTGAAACAGATCCTAATATTGAATCCTTACAACAATTTGACAAATTACAAGGTCTAGTTTTAGTGTTGGACCAAGCTATTGAAGAAGCTTTTATTCAACAATCTATTGAATTTTCTACTTTAACAGTTGCAGCTGCCTCTTTGTCTAGTCAATTTTACCAATCAGTTCATCTATAGCCTCCCAGTCCTACTCATTCCATAGTTTCAACTTCCTCACCTATGATCTCTCAAACTTTTATTCCTACTATCCCTGTAGTTATCAAAACTACACCTACATTAGGTCCATTTTCAAGTCAATCTCCCAGAATAGTTATGGCCGGTAGGTATGCAACTTTGGTGTTACCAGGCCAGCTAAAAGTTATGCCTAGAGATCACCAATTTAAAATTGTGACCTTTGATAACACTTGGGCTTATATTGCTGAACAGCATGTGGATAGGACGAATGATGTGTTTGACCTTCAATAAGTAGATGAAGCCGATGTTAAAATGAGATTGTTTGCTCAAACTTTAGGAGGTGATGTCAAAAAATGGTTTAGGGGTTTACCTACAGGAAGTATAGCCAACCTTGATGCTTTCCATCAAAATTACTTAGCTAGATGGGAGATCAAGAAAATTCACTTCAACTCCTAAATGAATATAAAAGACTGAAAACAAACCAAATGAGAGTGTGGAAGAATATTGTGAACGGTTTAATACTATTTACAATGCCATTCCACAAGACATCAAGCCCTCCCCTAGCCTGGCTCTAATTGGTTTTATAGACGGTTTCGATGTAGACATGGAATATCAACTTAGAGAGAGAGACCCGACAACTTTGGAAGAAATGCAAGAAAATGCTATTAAAGTTGAAGCTAACATCCTAGCCAAGAAGGCCAAATTGAAATCTGAATGCAGAGTTCTATAAAGGAAGAACATTCTACTTCTATTGTTGATCATAAAATTGATAACCTAGTGAGAGTAGTGAATCAGATGATGCAAGGAGTGAACATCAATGACAAAACTCAAGTAAGAGAGAACCAAAATGCCCCTCAGACTAGAAAGTAAAACTTTAGAAGGAATGCTCCCCAGATTTAACAATGAGAACAATAGGGTCCATACCAGCAGGTTCAACCTCCTTTTCAGGAAAATTACACAGATGATGAGGGGAATATTGTTGAATATTTGGATGATAATCAAATTAATTTGATGGGGATAAATGATGATGGAATAGTTTTCCTCACTAAAGAAGAGTAGGAACTTTTTCACCTAGCCCAAACTAAACTAGATTCTGAAGAGTCAGATGAATATAAACAAGGCTTTGAAAATGCCATAATGGAAGTCCATATGCAGTATAACCTTAGGAGCAAAAAGAATCCAAACACTCTGAACATCAAAAACTCAGATAACCTGCTAAAAAGCCATCTGAAATTGAACCTAGGAAAACCACAAATAGTCTTCCTAAGAAAACTGTGGATAATTCTGACAAGGAAAAGGTAGAAATCCCTATCAAAAATGTTTTTGACTGTGTTTCCAAAACTACTCAAACAGATATCCCAACCTAATCCAGGTGGATCTTCAGATACAATGGCATGGAAAAAATCAAAAATCAAAGTGATCAGAATGAAGTCAACCCAGGACTAGAGCAGAGATCTCATCTTTCTGATTTCAATGGTGCAAATGGTACTTCAATCTGAGTTTGGATGATGAAGTTATTACAAAAAGAAGGGTTCTTAAATCCTTAAGAAAATGAGGAATTTCCTTTGAAAAAGGAGTCTTAAGCCTTAAGGCCAAATCGCCATCAGAGGTTGCATAAGGGTGGACTTAAGGTTTGGGCCGTGGAACCCCCGATCGCTGATCTCCGATCAGATCAGATCGGCAAATCGAAGGCAATCGCAATTGGCGGCATCTATTTATTTTATATTATATTATATATATTGGCGAGCGGATAGTGCGATCGACGATTAGCTGGATCGGCGGAACCCTTATCAGTCACTCGGGGTGACACATATGGGGGATGCCGATGTAATCAGTGATCGGTCATTCCCGAGGACCAGGATAAGGACACAACGATATGCTGATTCGTGACCTCAGTGCGGACCCGATATAGATTATATGCCTGATTTAATAATATTTGAAATCTGGGTGAACGGTTTTTGGCGGATTTCTTAGTGTTTTCGAGATCTTGGAAGTTTTATTGTTTAGACGATAAGAGGCCATTTTTAGGGATGGTTGCACCCACCGATACTTTCATTCTACCAACCTCCATAGTTAACCAGGTAAGCCCTGTTTTAAATGGGATTTTGTCCAAGAATCCTTTATAAAATAGGATCAATGGAAGAGCACGAGAGGATGCATTTTGATCATTGCAGCACTTGTGTTTGAATAGTTACACGATTCCAGCCCCTTTTATTGCTTCGTGAAACTTTGGCGCTGCATACCACTCCATCTCAGGCATTCATTTCATAGCCATCAGGGAGATTGGAGGTATAAACCTCTTTATGGACAGATTGATAAATGTAATTCTATTTATTCATGCCATTTGATAAGAAAGGCCTCCCCATTGTTGAGTTGGGCCCGGAGACATAGTCCAAATTGGAGGAAATCTATTATCAAGCCTTGGTGTTCTCTTTCGTGCCTTTTATGTGTTTTCTTCTTCTTTTCATATGTGAACATTTATGTGTTAAGCTGCAATTTTATATGCAATTATTTTCTATACATCTATAAGTAAAAACATCCTAGATCAAGTGGTATCAGAGCATGACTTTTTAGGTGTGAATTTCATGTTTGTATGCTAAAAGAGGCAGGCTTCAAAGAGGCGAAGGGAATCTATAACCTTTCGATCCAGAGGTCGGGCATGCACCTCGAAGAAGAAACATGGCTGAAGAGGAAGCTTGTATTGAAGAGGAGTGCAATTTCAGAAAGACTTTCTATTCAATGGAAGAGAATATCAGTCAGCTGGTTATAAGATTGGAAAAAGCTGAAGAGAGGAATCCAGAAGGACAAGGTTTAGCACATGGGAATGATGGAGAGGAACCCCCTCCTTCTCCTTCTGGTGGTGAAGGTTCTTCTTCCCTCACCACCATAAGCAAAGAAATCCAAAGAATGCATCTAAGAAACCTTTTTTTAAATTAGTTGTTAAATTTGATCTTCCTGTGTTTAATGGTGAAAGTAACATAGAAAAGATTAACAATTGGATTAGGCAGATTGAGGTTTATTGTAGGATTCAACAAATCATAGAGGATGAGGTGAAAATCCAGCTGGCCTCTCTATGGTTGGGAAACACAGCTCTCGTTTGGTGGGAGAGTAAATTGCAAAGTAGTAAAAATGTGGGTAAGCTCTTTTCCTCATGGTCTGATTCTAATTCTGCGTTAAAGGAACCGATTTATCCCTTACGATACAAATAGAAAGCTTTCATGAATTGAAAACATTTTAGGCAAGGCAAAGGGCAAGATGTTCAAAGTTTTACAGAAGAATTTAGGAAGCAAGCACTGAATTTGGGTATTGCACTAGATACACCTGAAGTTGTAACTAAGTATATTGGCTCACTGCATAGTTATATTTGGCATTCGTTATTGTTTTTTGAACCAACCACTATTGACGCAGCTAGTGTGAAAGCAATTCATATTGAGAATGGGGGCAAGAATGAAAGAGAGGACCAATCCAAAAAGCCACCGTTCAAGCCTCCCAATGGCAAATCCAAAGCGAAATGGAAAGAGAAGGAGAAGAAAACAACAGTAGCCAAAGAGGGAGAGCGGCCTTATTGCAATCATTGCAAGAAAGAAGGCCGTGATGATGATCACTGTTGGAAGCAACACCTAGAAAAACACCCAAAGAAGTATGGAGGAAAAGAAAAGTAGAAAACAATGGCAGTAGCACAGCAAGACCTTGGATCAGATTCAAGAGATGAGGCACTGGTCACAGCAGCGGAAAAAAAAGGTACCCTTACACATCCTATTGATTCTAAATCACATGGAAGCACCAGTTCTGTAGATGAGTCCCTTTCAAATGATAGAAAAAGAATTGAATTATTTCATATCATAGTTGTAGTAAATCATACCAAAGTAAAAAATATGTTTGATACAGGGTCCCAAGCAAATTTAATTGCAGAATCCCTAGTAAAGAAGCTTGGCATAGTAACAAAACCGCACCCAAAGCCTTACCCACTGGGATGGATACATGATAAAGCTAAATTGAATGTAACCCAATAGTGCAAGGTAAAATTTGTGATTGCTTCTAAGCTGGTAGATGAAGTAGAGATGGATGTTATACTATTAGACATCTATGGCATGGTATTAGGGAGTCCCTACCTGTATGACAGAAAAACTATCTTTTTCCACCATGAGAATAAATACCACATCACTAAGGATGGGATAGAGTACATAATGCGGGCTCATCAAAACAAAATTAACACTAGCCTAGTAAGTGTTGGGTAGATGAAACAGCTGGTAAATTCCAGCAAAACATGCATGCTTATGGTCATTAGGGAAAAGGAGGTTGAAGTCATAGACGTGTTCCAAGGCTACGATGGGAAGCATAAATAGGAATTGATGGATTTAATTTTTTATTATAATGCATTATTTCAGGAGCCGTGGGGACTATCTCTAAATAGAGAGATCCAACACGAGATCCACCTGTTGCATGACACCCCTCTACCAAATATTGACATGTACAGAATGTCAGCCTTCGAAATGGGGGAGATCAAGTGTCAAGTGCAGCAATTGCTGGACGAAGGCATGATTAGGCCGAGCTCCTCTCCATGTGGGCCGCCAATTGTTCTAATGTCAAAGAAAGACAGCAGCTGGAGGATGTGTTTGGACTACCGCGCGCTCAACAAAATATCAGTAAAAAATCGTTATCCCCTCCCACGCATAGATGATTTATTGGATCAATTAAAAAATGTTGTATATTTCACAAAGTTGGATTTGAGCAGTGGCTATCAGCGGGTCCGAATTGTGGAGTAGGACATGTGGAAAACCACTTTCAAAACCAAGTAGGGACTGTTCGAATGGATGGTAATGACATTTGGGCTTTGGAACGCTCCAGCCACCTTTATGCGGGTTATGAATCATATATTTCAGCCTTTCATTGATAAGTTTGTTCTTGTATATTTAGATGATATACTAGTTTTCAACAAGAGTTGGTTTGAACATGTGATCATGTAAAGAAAGTGCTTGATGTGCTGAAGAAAGAAAAACTCTTTGTAAAATTGTCAAAGTGTGAGTTCGAGAAAACCTCTTTGGATTACGTAGGTCATATTGTTGGTCATGGTCAGTTAAAAATTGATCGTGCTAAAGTTGAAGCAATTGTAAATTGGCCTAAGCCTACTAGTGTAATTGAGGTCCGTAGTTTTCTAGGTGCAGTCCATTATTGGAGGAGATTTATTGCTAATTTCTCTATTATTGCAACACCTTTGCACACATTGACTATTGAAAATGCAACAAGATGATGGAGCTTAGTGAAAAGAAGTCGCCTTCACTAAGTGGTCTCATAGGCTATTTTTGGCACAAAGTCTATTTTTAGACATATGGATCATGGTCTATGAGTTGCAGGATGCTATTTGTGGATAATTGGTCAAGTTGGTAAAAATAGATGGACCTCTATTTTTAGACATATGG
>APFE030061265.1:308722-343392 GCA_000404065.3 Pinus taeda | reverse complement strand
TCCTTGGCTGAGATCTACCTCGACGCATATCCTAGCAAAAGTAAAAATTCCTTTTAAGTGTTTGTCTGTATCAATCTTTAGCATTCTTCCAAGGGAATTCCCTATAGCTGATAAGGTCTTGAAGTGCCAAAAATGTAATGGTAAATTATGCAACCTTAACCATACTGGCATCCTTGAAACCACCATAGTGTTGGCGTCAAATTCTGGAAACCATGGTGTGACAAATAAACCCGCACTGCCCCAGAACCATGGTCCTTCCTGGAGAATTTTATCCCTTTCTTCGTCTTCATGAAATGTTACTATGAAGAAGCCCTTTGAGCAGAGGTGGATCTGGCAGTCTTTTGTCCAGACTGTGTGAATCCATTGGTATAGAGCCTCGGTTTTAGGCCAGAAACCGTTAAACCTGCAAATAACAACTTTATTTTCCAGATCTGAAAAAATGCACTTTACCTCTGGAAAATCCAGCAAGATGGAGGGGTTTTCTGGTGTTTGATCCACGATATACTGCCCTGGCAGGGGATTGGACGTTGCAGGTTCTTTTCCCTTTGAAGGAGCTTTCCCTTTGGCTGCATCACGATATGAGCCTGTAGGTTTTGATGTAGAGCCCTGAAAGCCTTTAGGGCCTGCACCCGAGCTTCCTCCACGCAACCTTGTGCTTAAGGTGATGGTTGAATCTCGACCGATGCCATAGTGCTGTAGAGTAAAATTCTCTTGCAGGATTTTACCTGCATGTACCAAACTTAGCAGATTTGAAGGGATGCCTGTATCTGCTTGTATTTCTTCCTTTATATTTTTTATCAGTATTCCTGTCCAGATTTGCTTGCATATGGATTTTCCGGACAACGTTCTTATGAAAATTTGGGTTCGATCCTGTTCTGGGTCCTTGTGAGATAGCGTAGATTTTTTCCCTTCTGATTCCAATACTCTTTGAAAACCATAGGCTTTTAGATCCGGCCCAGATCTGCTGTCTTTGTGGACAAGGAAGGCCGGATTTGAATCGTGCAGCCTTATAATGCCAAGAAGGGTCCGAGGAAAAGGGAATCTGCTATGTTTCCCGATAACGCAGACAGGGCATATTCTCCAGGGAAAAACATCCGCGTATGAGCGCGAATCGCCCAGAAACTGAGAGGGGGTCGGTAGTTTTGACACATAAAACCCCAACCTATGAAAAGGGGAGGCCAGAAACGCCCTGAGGGAACCGAAATGAGCCAAAGGAGGGGAAAAAACCTCGAATACCTGATTGATTTGTTTCGTTACCCATGGCATATTTCTGGTAATGGATCCGGGCCAGCTCCAAAGGGCACCGAGCGTTGAGGATCCCGAAGACAGGCACCAGCATGATCCAGCAATGACCAAAGCATTAGGGACGACGGGAGCGGATGGACCTGCATCGTCGAGCCAACCTGTAGAGACGGCGTCGGCATTGAAAGGTCCTGCATCATCGAACAAGACTGTGAAGGCGGCTGCGGCAGAGTATGGACCTGCAAAAAACCTAAACTCGCATCCCCCCGCCATCTAATAAATTCCTCTAAATCAATTTACATTCTACAATGATGAATGATAAATTTATTTTTTAACTCAATGTAGATTTTAGAAGGATGAATGATGAACATGGATTAGTGTATTTCATTATTGAATCTCATGGTGTGTAACAAACCTAGTAAAAAATCCATGTAATAAAGTTAATAAAGGAAAAAATAACCAAGGTCATGGGACACGTATTCCAACTTGAACATTGGGAAAAAACATAGCGATGGGGATTCCTCGTGATTAATAAATGGAGAAGGAAATTGGAAAAGGAAATGACAAAGGTTTTGGAAAGGCAGAGTGGCATTAATTGTCATTTTATTTATGAAAATAATGGAAAATGGGAGAAAAGGAAGGTGAAAGGTCTCAGGTTGCATGTGAGGAGGAAATTGAAGGAAAATAATGGAAAATAAAGGAAAATAGAGACCTCATTGACAAAGGGGCTTTTGAGGATCAGTTTGTAGCTTTCTCTCAGTTTAGTTTTGGAGCTCTCATTTTATTCCCTCCCTTTATCATACTTTTGGACACTTATAGTTTTCTTGGAGCACTCTTGGAGGCGTGTGGCATACTTGGTATTTGGAGCAAGAAGACAAAATAAGAGCAGGAAGGAGAAAGAGCACATCGGGATCAACAACTACAACATGTTTCACTTGCAGGTACTGAGTTGTATGTATGATTTCCTTGCTAGTTTTGGCATGCATGTGGTTTCTTGGTTATGATATGTCATTAGCATGGAGGATTGCCTGGATTGATAGTGGTTTTGCTAGCCAGTGGTTTTTGTTTTTTTTGTTTGTTTTTTATCTGGCTAGTTCTCATGTTCCTTATGGTTGTGGGTTGAGTTACTAGTTCTTGGAGCCTTGGTTGGACAAACGCTCTCCTGTAACAACTTGGGTTGAGTTACTAGTCTTGGAAGCATTGGTTGGAAAAACGCTTTGGAGCCCTTGGTGGGTTGAGTTACTAATCCTAAAAGCCTTGGATGGACAAATGCTTTGGAGCCCGACAACAACTATGGGTTGAGTTACTAGTCCTCGAAGCCTTGGCTGGAACAAACGCCCTATAGCCCTTGACAACTTGGGTAGAGACCAATCTGGTGATGGTTAGTGATGTTCGACCGTTAGGTGGAATCATTGTTTGAGGGTTGAGGTGGGTTGGCCTCTGGAAGCCCTGGTTTGGTTTTGGATGGTTCATTTCATGAGATTCCACATTCATGTTTGGAATATGGCACAGTGGTGATTGGCTGAAGTAAGTTTTGGCTCAGCCCAATCTATGGTCGAGTGGTACGTGCAAGTCTCGAACTTGGTTGGTAATTCCATATGTTAATAAGAGTTATATTCCCTGATGTACTGATTATGATGTTAACATTATAATTGATTTGCCATTGTTTCTACTCTGATTATTTGCTAGTTATATGTTTAGTTATGCGAGGTACCCTAGCTATGGCTCTCGCTCTTGAATTGATAAGTAAATTGAATGGTTGATGAATGCATGGGCTAAAAAATTGTTGTTGCAGCTAACTAGTGAGGGTTTGGAACCTTCTTGGTGACCCTCAAAAGAAAAGTATCAGCTTATGGTCAAATAAAACTATTAACTCATGATGGTGTTACCAGAGGTTTTGTCGTTCTAAATTGAAAATTGCAAGGTCGTAATTTAGATAGGTCGCAAGGTCGCATTTTAGATAGGTCACAAGCTTGTGAGGTTGTGAAGTTGCAAGGTTTCAAGGTCGCGAGCTTATGAGGTTGTGAAGTTGCAAGGTCGCAAGGTTGCACACTTGGAGTGTTGAGATAATTGTGAACTACAACCTTAAAAGAAGGTCAAGTTTGGAACTTGTCTGGTGAAAGAGTAGCATGAGCAAAACAAGTTAGACTCCATTTCCTAAGGTCACCTAGGAGGTTGAGCCATATCATAGTAACTCTTCATCACATGTTTACCCTAATGGGCCCGTTACTTGGGTGAATGTGGTAGGAGGGTGTTACGTGGTGTATGAATGAATGATGAGAAATAATGATATATGTACTGGTATGAATGATGAATATGGATGAGTGTAATTCATTATTTAATTCAATTATGTATGGATCAATATATGTATGCTTTCATTATTTAATATGAAATTGAATTACACACACACACACACACACACACACACACACACACATATATACCCTGGCATCTCTCTGTCCCCCCTAAATTTCCCTAAAATTTGAGGGTACTCCCAGACGTCCCCCCTATGCGTCTCCCCGCATCCGTGTCCTCCCATCTCAGAGCCTTTGTGGAATATTGCAAAAAATTGTATCATGATATAATATATATATAAACACACACACACTTGAGAATTTTACATAATCTCTAGGTTAGAGAGTCTCATAAAACATTCTTATGGTATACACATATATACATATTTATTTACTCTCTCTCTCTCTCTCTCTCTCTCTCATACGAATACTAGGGACAATCATCACTAGCTGCTATATACAAATGCAGACTGACTCATCATTATTATTCATGGAAAATCGAGACACATGGAATTACTCACTTGTGGTTTGTAAGGAAGTAGACTTTCACTCCTACCATATGACTATGGGCCTTGGACTGTTAACCTATTTCCTTATGTCAGAGGAAGACGAGCTCTTAGCCAAGCAGAAGCAGTTTTAGCACATATTAAAACTGAGAGTTATAAAACAATATATGATAGAAGTATATATGTATTTATTTATTTATAATTTGAAGAAATTTATATATAAGAAGAAATGTTCACTAAGATATGAATAATAGAATTGGATGTTGGACAATATTTATATTAGATTACAATTTAAAAATATGTTCTACAATATTAATCTTTCAATCCAACATATTTATCAATAATATAGTAATTTTGAAACACTTCCCCTAATGATTTTCAAGTATAGAAATAAAGTTATAAAGAAATCCAAGTAATCCCTTCCTTTCTTAAGATTTGATAAACCAATTTTACCCTTAATGGATTGTGACCAACATCAACATCATCATCATATATACACTTGTATGTTTGGTGTGTTATGGTCATTCAAACACTTGATCCAAAACAATGATAAAAATTGAACTCTTGCTAACCCTTACAAGGGATTCAAACCTAAAACATCATGAAAAAATATGTAAATATTTGAATCACTTCTCATTTATGAAGGACAACAAATATCATAGAGTTATATTTTCAATCACTAATAAATGTCCTCACTTCCAATATTTAGTTTGTCAATGAGCATTGTTCGTCACATAATACTTGCCTTTGGCATTTAAAAACAAAAAAAATCTCTATTTTAGTTGGTTATTATCTATTCCCTAATAAAATGTATCATTGCATTGTGTACCCTTTCACAACATTAAATCCATATCCTCAGAATGTACAACTTCAATCATCCACATACATCGGATGAAATCCTTCCTCATATTCATTGCAACTATAATAGAACTTGTAATAGTTCTATTGGCAAAAACCCTTTTCATGTGTGCATAAGGTTCTCATCATGGATCCAACTAATGTAGCTATGCCCATTACATTAGCAAAAAATGGGTCCTCCCATGCTTAGCATGCAGAAGGCTAAGAAAAAAAATATTGAATAAGATTATGGAAGATATTACAACAAGTTCACAATATTTGTAGAAAAATAATGCTAAGTACAAACACTGACATGATCAACATCAAGTTCTACACATGTTTTGGGTTGTTAATAATGTATCCTTACATTTGTTGAAATAATGAACAATAGGCCCCTGTAGGAATCCTAAACCATTAGTTATGGGCCTTACATCATCACCAAAATAATTGTGGTCGAGTATATTATGAATTGAATCTTCTACCCTTCCTCAGCTTACACCTTATCTTTAATGTGGAGCTATTCTGACCATACCTTACACCTTTGTTGGACACCTCATAGGTGGTAGAGTACTCAACCCATATTGAGCTCAACTCTGACTAAATTTATACTTGACCAAATCATGGACACTAAGAGGAAGAGCACTTTCGTGTAGAACATACAACTTTATTGAACTGTCAAAATAGGATAACTTCTTCACTAGAGCAAGCGGTTAACGAAGAGCTTGATTGAATAATGGAAGTTTCCCCACATTTTGCAAGAACTTAATACAATAGGAACCATTACTTCCCTAAGGGGCATGGGTGATACGAGGTATAATTTGTCTCTTCCACCATCTTATGAATAATGTTGATTTCAATAATCTTGGAGTCTTGGAATTGCAACAAAATTAGTGGGCCCTTCAAATAATTTCTTGGGATTGTTAGCAATGCATATAGTTGTATGGATACACTTTCAAGTGTGGGGTTTGTTAAGAGATTTCCACAATGTATCATATTAAGGATTCAAATATTGTGTGAAAAAGTGATAGTATTGGGAAAGTGACATTTCAACTCAACTTTTCAAGGCCCACCTTTCTTGTGCTACCTTGACTCCTAGTTTTATCATATTTTTCTTTATAGTTTTTACATTGTAGGGTTTCTTTTCAAATTGGTTTGAATTAAAGATTCATGAATGTATACATAAATTTAATGTAAAAAATGGACTATGAATGCAACATCCAAAGGCATAGCTGAAAAAAAATTACGAAATGGCTTTAATCAAAACACCCATGAGTTACATCTTGAGGGGAAAATAGATTAATCCAAAATACCTAGTGTTGTAATGTCATAACTTATTTGAAACAAAAAATAAGAGATTGTAAGGCCAAAGACTACAAGGATGCATAGAAAACACAAAAAGATACCATGACAATAGGAGTAGGAGGTTGATCATGGTGATATAAAGGAGGGTCCAATCAAAATACTAGAGGATCACAAGGCCCCATCCATAACCAACAAGAAATAGGGGCTTAGATCCTTTTGATATGGGAAATTCCAAAGTAAAATATTTATTATTGTTGTGTGGTGGTATTGGGGCCAACTCCTCCCTTGTTAATCTTGAACATATCTACCAACTTAGTGGCAAATCTTATTGGCTCTTATGGCTGAACTGATAGAGGGAGGCTTAGAAGGTCCATGTGGCTCTTCATTATATAAGAAGGCCCACCTCAAAATCCAAAACTATTAGGGTACTACATCTTAATTTTAATCTCCATTGCTTGGACATTGATTTGCAAGGATAAGATGTCTCCATTTAACATGGCATCAACATATGATGAGAGAACAATATCAAAGAAAACATTATTACATATATTTTATAACTAATGAAACAATTCAACCCTAATAAGTTTCCATTCTGAGTGAAACTCAATAGCCTAAGGAAGCCAATTACCTAGCAATGAAACCTTACAAGTTAGAGGGGCATGGAGATATCACTGGCATGCAAGACTTGACCCATGCTTAGACTTGGCTAAAGTGAAAAACTGGAAATATGCTTAAGGGTTTTTACTCACCCATATTATGGAAATCATGGGTTCTACACATCTAAGTATGACAATCTCTTATCAATAGGTAGCTCTCCCATTCACTGGGGCATAGTGGTCATGTGGCACCCAGAGTAGGTTAAGAAACCCAACTTTCTCTACACCTCTGAGCCATGTGCGCGACTCCAATTGAATTTTTCCAGCCGTTTAGTCAATCCTCTCGCACATTAGCTTCACAGTTGCTAAATGCAGGAACTTCTCATGGTCTGCGAGGTCCCAGTCTTCAAATTTCAACACGGGAACCTGACCCTAGTGCGGTCCCCCAAAAACAATATCGTCTGGGAGCAATGGAGTTTGTACAGAGCTATTGCTCTCATCTATATCCTTTGGCACCTTCGCTTTACCCTTGTGTGGAGGCACATATTCATGTAGCCTGGTGATAGGGTCTGCACCTTGGGTTTTAACGTCCATCTCTACATCCTCCTCCTCCACCAAGATTTCTTCAGACTTCTTCTCATCGGCCTCCAGATTAATGTTCTTCCCCTTTTCCTGCAATGTGAGCTTGGTCCTCAGTGGATTTCTGGGTGAAACGTGCACCAAGATCATGGCCTACTTATCCTTCTTGGCTCCCAGTGTTCGTGGTGATTTAAGGACCTTAACGATTATTCTAGCGCTCTCTAGGGCTTCCACTAATACAATTTCCTGTGTGGCTTCCGTGGGTGTTGACATTCTAGTTAGAAGATCCTACATCTCCATTGGCAATGTTTCAAACACTTAAGTTACTCTCAAAGCCTCAAATTTTGAAAGGTCCATACACACTTGATAGCGCAACAGCTCAATTCTCAAAATGGCAAGTGTTTTTCTCTGGATAACCACTTGTAATTTATAGGGCCTTTTGAATTTGAATTCAACCATTCCCCCCACATTCAGTCCATTAATGCTAGAATGGTGATAGATTTTCAAGAATCTATCCCATAAGGTTAGCCTTAAATACCTGCCTTCCACTCCATTTGGCCTCAAACCAACCATCAAATCGTGAACATTGACTGTAACGGTCACTTTCTGACAAACCTATGCATCAGTGCAGCTATCTTCGCACTGTCGTGGACCCTGTGACACTTCGCAACTTCATGCAGTCCTGAAATTGTGCAGCTCCGAGGTTGTGTAGTTTATAGTCTCGCGCCTCCTTTTAGCTTCCTGGAGCACTAAGAATGTGCTTCGGTTGGCTAGTCAGATGGCCGAGCCACCTGTGTATGGCTTCAAATGACTGCCATTCACTTTTCCTCAGAAGGAATCTCCATTTAACTTAACCAACTGTACCGCGCCACCATTGGTAATCTCCTTAATAACATATGGCCCTAGCCAATGCATTCTGAGTTTCGCTGGAAATTTATCAAACTTATTCTCATACAATAGCACCAAGTCATTCACCTTAAAGGTGCGCAACTTAATGCGCAGGTCGTGCCATGCCTTTTCGCATTTCTTTTGGACTTGCTGGTGAAATCAATCCAAAAATCTTTCTTCGTCGAGCTCATCCAACTGCGTGAGCCTCTCTTCTAGGGCTCCGCGATCTGTCATATTTGTGAGTGCTACTATGCGCAGACTAGGCATTATATATTCCATAGGCATTATGGCTTCAACCCCATAGACTAGCCTAAATGGTGTCTGTCATGTTAACTTCTTAGACGTCGTCCGATAAGCCCATAACACTGCAGGTATGTGCAAGTCCCAATCACTTTGATGAGTATTGCATACCTTGGTCAATGCAGTCTCCAGTACTTTGTTGAATGCTTCCACTGTCCCATTAGCCTGTGGGTGATAAGGTGTGCTCTTTTGATGGTACACCTGAAATTCCTATGTGAGTGTGCTTATCGTCTCATTCAAAAAGTGCGTACCACGATCACTCATCAATATCTTCGAATAGCTAAGTCGAGTCAGTACATGCTCAAATAGAAACTTCGTGGTAGTCATGCCTGTGCAATCCTTCACCAGCTGCACTTCTGCCCAACGATTCACGTACTCCATCGCAGTGATAATATACCTCGCGCCTCTCTTTCGTTGGGGCTGAATCGGTCCTACAAAATCTATTGCCCACTTCTCAAAGGGTTGCAACGTCATTTGTGGATTCAAAGGCATTTCATCCCTCCGCGATGACCTACCTCTTCTCTGACATACATTGCATGCCTTGTAATATGCTTTTGAATCCTGATGAAGGGTTGAACACCACAACCCTGCGCATAGAATCCTCTGCGCAATTTCTCTCCCTGCATAATGTCCTCCCGCGGCGCCCCCATGAGCATCCACGAGGATGCTGCTTCATTCAAACTCAGGTACATACCTTCTCAGTATCTCATCATTCCCCATCTTGTATAGATTCCCAGCAATGACAGAGAAATCTGTCACGCACACCACTAATTCCTTCTCTTGCTAGACAAAGTATCCTTTTGGTGCAATTCCTGTTGTTAGGAAATGTATTATGTCCTCAAAATGTCCATTTGTGATGCGCACAACAAAAAGTTGTGCATCAGGTAATCCTTCCTCCAAATTAGTGGGTTCCTCCCTTGTCTCGATGCACGACAGGTGGTTAGGTCCTGCAGTAAACCGTTGAGGCTTCACAAAAATTTCAAAATCGTATTATTGGAATAATAATAGCCATCTGCAGATGCGCCCCCCAGCACAGGCTTATTGACCAAGCACTTCAGTGCGAAGTACAGGTGCACCTGCTCAAGTTGTGGCTTTTCTACATAAGCCTGTGCCACTTGGCCAGATGTGTGCGCACAGATCATTCTGCCCATTGTACTTGTCTGTCAGTTGCATCTTAGGCTTCCTAAATCATCTTCACATCATTTTCCAACATTCGCGCCAATCATCAAAACTCCCCTTGTGTGTACCCCACCATCTTGCGGGTGTTGCACGCAGTACCTAGTACAAGGCCTGGAATCATTGTTTTTCTGGAACTTCCCTTTCAAATGCATCCAAAAAGGAATCTACCTCATTCAGATCATCATAAATAGGCATATTTCTTACCTTTGACAATACGGAGCACAACGATTAGGTCATCATGTTGCAATTTAGCGTAGTTACTTTGTGTAACCGATTCTGCCAGCGTTTTATCTCTTTGTTGGAATCTGAAGTGAAGGAGATCTCATGCTCCCATATAATCCACCCATCCACGGTGGGATTCACCCAGTCTTGGTCTCGCGTTGTTATCTTATAGATGTAGTCTAGATCATCATCGCTCTCATAGTCGTAGACCAGCTCTGTATAACGTGATACTTCAGCAGGATCGAGGGGTAGGTATTGTTACACGTAGTGACTTCTTCTCAAAAATCAACTTTCGCTTCTTCAAATTGATTACCCCATTCATATCAGTAGCCCAGTCAATTCCCAAGAGCATGGGGTAGGGATTGTTTTCATCAATAATCTCTATGACTTCAAAATCTGCCAGCACGCTTTCTCCCTCGATATCCATGGTTACTCCCTACAACCACCCCATGGGTATGATTTTCTGCTAGTTCGCCATCCTTAACTGAATTGAAGACCATTGTAGTGCAAGTCTCCCCATTCGCTCCCATGTCTATTTCAGTAGAACATTCACATCAGATCTCAAATCTAGGATGACTCGATCCATTTCGTAATCTCCGATTTGCACGGTGAGTCTCATTTCACGTCCCATCCTTGTTTTATGCTTTCTGAGCTTGCGGACTATGCGCTGTTCACCTGGCGTAATCCCAACACATCTATTGGTAAGTTCTTGTAACCCTTTCATAGCCTTACTATCACGCAGTAACTTCATACAAGTTTCCAGAAAAGTTGTGAGCATGGATGGGTACATCTCTGACTCAGGCTTATCTTTGCTTCCTGAAGTGGAGGCCTCAATGAAGCTCTTCTTAGCTTCCATGAACATTTCCCGACCGCGCTCCAAATCAAACTCAGATTCTTTCACCGGGGCTTTGCGAACCCATGTACTATCTTCCGACTGTTTTCCTTTGTCATCTCCTGTTGCGAATCCACTTCGAAGCACTATGTTTACGTTCAGATCTTCCTCATGCAGCTCAACCCTCATCATTTGCAGGTTTTGAGTCAGAGGAGGCAGTAGCGCTCCTTTCTCACATATCCTGGCTATCAACATAGTACAATATTTTGTTGCGTGATCAGACATTGTGTAATACTTACACGACGGGTGCATTGGATTAGTGGAATCGTGGGCATAATGTCTTGAGCCTTCGTAATTATAGCAAATCACCTGTCTGCAAAAACAGATAAACCTCTTATTTTAGTTCTCCACTCAAAAATGCGGACTTTACATCTAGTTGGTGCATCATCCAATGTTTCTTAGTAGCTAAAGCAATTAACATTCTGATAGTGTTTAATTTAGCTATAGGGTTGAAGGTTTCTTGATAGTCTATCCCTTCTTTTTGTGAGTACCCCTTTGCTACCAACCTAGGTTTTAATTTTTCTATGGTTCCATCTACATTAATCTTCAGTTTATATAACCATTTACAACCTATGATTTGTTTTCCTTTAGGAAGTTCAACCAATTCCCAAGTGTTATTTTTTATTATTGAATCATATTCCTGTTCCATGGCTGTTTTCCATTCACTGTATTCACTTGCTTCTTTATAACTAGATGGTACAACCACATTCATCATACTAGTTATATCTTGTAGGCATTTGAGCTTTCCTACCTGATCTCTTGAGTGGTGGGGTGGCTTCAAACCTTATTTGATCATCATTTTCTTTTTCTTCCTGCTGCTATTGCTACTGCTGTTGTTGTTGTTGTTGATGTTGATGTTGTTGTTCCTGTTCATCCTTTACCTTTGTCTGTTGTATACCCTGATTGTTATTTGCTTCTTCTTCCACCAAGTATGGAATATCCCATTCCTCATTGTGCTCATCAGATTCTTCATGATCTTGCTCATGGAATTTGACACCTCTACTAGCAAAAATCTTGTGAGTAGAGGGATTAAATAATATGTAAGCTTTATACTATGAACAATACCCTATAAAGGTACATCTGATGGCTTTTGAATATAATTTTATTCTATCTTCCTTCGGAATGTAGGAAAATTCTATAGATCCAAATATTCTTAAGTTTTTTACTGTAGGCTTAAATCCATATAATGCTTCATAAGGAGTTTTAGACTCAAGACTCTTTGTAGGACTCCTATTTTTCAAATAATCTACAATATTCACTGCTTCAGCCCAAAAACCATTTGAAAGATTCTTAGCCTTCAACATACTTCTAGCACATTCCACTAGTGTTCTGTTCTTTCTTTCTGTTACTCAATTCTGCTGTGGAGTATGGGGTACTGTGAACTGTTGCAAGATTCCATGATATTTATGATACCTCATAAGCTCATCCTTCCTGTATTCTCCCCCTTGATCAGAACGAATAATTTTTATATGTTTCCCTATTTGTCTTTCAATTATATTTTTAAACTGGTTAAAGTATTCGAATGTATGTCTCTTCTTACTTAAGAAATACAGCCAAGAAAACTTCATACAGTCATCAGTACACAGTAGAAAATACAATGCACCTCCTAATGATTTTGTCTGTATGAGTCCACAAAGGTCTGTGTGCACTAATTCAAGTATATCCCTATGTTTCTTTTCTACTCGAATAGGGAATTCTTCTCTATGCATTTTTACTAATATACATGCATCACAATCATTATGTACTTGCTTTAGCATAGGAAGATATCTTACCATTTCCTTCTTTTGTAGTAACAACAAATCATTTTAGTTGATGTGGACAAATCTATGATGCCATAGCTCTTCTGTAGTCAGGCTCGCTGCTATCAATTCTCGAACTGGTGCAGGTCTTACATCCAACTTGCACAGTCCTCTTGTTTGGATTCCTATAGCAATTATCTTCATGCCATCTAGCAGATCTTTAATATAACAGTTAGATTTAAAGAATTCAACTTTTAGATCTTGATCTGTAATTATGGATACAAAAATCAAGTTCTTTGTTACACCAGGCACATACATAACATTATGAATTTGTTTGGTATTACCATTAGGTAGAAAGATAAAAAATTTCCCACACCCTTTGATTTGATGACTTCTATCATCACCTAGGTAAATCTGTGCTCCTGCGTTGATTTCTTTAAAATCTTCGAACCAATGTTTGTTCCCTATCATGTGTGTTGACGCTCCTAAATCTACATACCAGATGTCTGCATCAACATTCTCATCACGATCTGCCATGAACAATTTGAAATTTTGCACATGATTATCATTCGTGGGTTGACGTGCATGTCTTTTTTGATTCTATTGTTCCTCATGATATTTCTTCTTCTTACACTCCCTCGCAATATGACCCAGTTTTCCGCAATAAAAACATTTAGTTTAAGAGTAGTTTTTATTCGGATACATACCTTAGGTCTGATTTGGTCTTTTGTGTGAGTTTGCTTCGTTTTGCTGTTGTGGACTTCCTTTCCCTTTGAAGAAGTTTTTCTTCGCCATCAATGGAAGATCGACACTTTGGGGCTTCAGAGTCGATCTTCTTTCTTCTTCCTGCAACAGTATTCTTGTCAGCTCTTCAAATTTCACGATCTTCTCTGTCACATTTATCCCAGTGATGAACATTTGGTAGTCATCGGTCACACCATTCATGGTAATTATTACTAGATCTATATCGTCAACTATATGAGCAATGTCTGCCAATTTGTTCTTAAAATCCTTGATTCTTGCTGCGAATGAAGCAATTATTTCATTCTCCTCCACTTTTAGGGATATGATATTACTCTTGAGGAACATAAGATGATTTGAATTCCTAATCTGATACAAATCCTTTAGAATTCCCCAGATCTTGTTAGCTGTCTTACATTCTCTAATGTGTGATATGATGCAGTCTTTCATTGACATCTTCAACAACATCCTTGATTTACCTTCTCTCTTCTCCCAATATGGGATCGATGCTTATCCAGTCGTGGGCTTCGTCTCATCCCCATTCACAATCGTCCAAGCACCATGCATGTCCAGCAGAGTGTGGATCTTGAATTTCCAGTTTGAATAATTGGAACCATCGAGCTTGTTATGCTCATTGAAGCATGCTTCAAACATATTATTATTCATCTTGGTGATTTAAACAAAAAAAAAAAATTGACAGGTAAAAGAAGATGTTAGATTTACCCTAGATCTATGACAGAGACAGATCACTGATCTTCAATGTTATTTGATATCACAGCACACCCACTAATCACTGTAGCTTCCTTCATAGCCCCCAAACAACCTTATGTTGTCAGCCTCTGCAACCTTCTCCAAGATGCAACCTTCACTCGGAGCCTTTTTAGTTGTTTACATGATCATCGCAGATATGCGCCCAATATATGACACTGTCACAGATATACATCAATTTTTTGAGACGTCATCGCAGATGTACGCCTAATATCTGAGATTGTCGCAAATATACACCTAATATCTGAGACTGTTGTAGATGTACACTGAAAACCTGTGACGGTCGAAAAATAGAAATCACGGGAGTGTAAGAGTGTTATCGTCACGCCTATCCACTCAAAACCTGCAACGATTTTGGTTTAGTTGCACCCACCAGACAATGTACAGGTTCCTCAGCCCTGACGCTCTGATACCATGATAAAAATGGTAATGTTTGTATTAATCAGGAGAGTCTAGCTCTACAAAACGCTCTACATTGTTCATGCACATTACAAATTAAATAGAAAATATGGTTTTAGGGAAGTTAGAACAACATCCTAAGAAATAGAAACTAATTCCTATCCTGAGGTTACATGAACCAACTCAACCTATTCTAGAATATTCTCCATTATCTTCAACATCCTGATGGCTATAGCTAAAAAAAAAGATGTTCACAAGAACTCTTTAGATCACAAGGCTAATTAAAACTTCACAAGAAACTTCTCTTGACTAATGCAAATACGAGAACTAAATTGAAGATAATGTTTATTTGGGATTTCTAAATGCCCAACTAGTTGTATCAATTTGAAATAATGACAAATCAAAACATTAATAGGAAAATAAAATAATAGGTATTCAGGAATTTAAAGACCAAATCTAGCCATAAGCCTCCAAGCTTCAAGATGAAGTACAACTCATAAAGGTTCAACTAAAATAGTCCTTAATTTTAAGAAGATATAGAGCATCGCTTGATGCAATGCCAATAGTGAACTAGCCTAATAAAACATATGAAACAATTATCCATGTATGGTAGAAATGATTAAACGTAATGTCTAGGTGGCATTGTTATTTAGAGCTAAAATAACTTCACTAATGGTGTAGAAAGTACACTTATGTTATGGCCAAGGTTCTCTTTTCTAAAGGATAAAATATTAAACAATAGTAATAAGTTTGGATTTTAGTACAAAAAATATCCCCTATGTTATTAAATCTTTATTGATAAAGAAAAATTTAGAGCTCAAAAATAGGAATTTTGATTCTTATGGTGTCACTATCAAAATTTCTAAAGTGCAAAACTCGGTTTTAAAAGCATCAATATTTGTTGTGAAAAGTGTAATTTTTTATTCCATAGGTGTTACTTTCAATTCCAAAAATATGAATTTTCATTTAATACAAAAATGTCGACTCCAAATGTATTTATCTCTAATTCCAACAATATATGTGTGTTTGTGTCTGTATGTATTATCCTTGATGTAATTATTTCCTTATCAAACTTTATGGATTTATTTCTTGCAAACCATTAAATTATAATGATAACCATGGGGTGAAGCCTAAGTTGGATGACAAATGTATGTATTAACATATTTTTATGAATCAAATACTATGTATTTTTCTTATCATTTATGTGGAAATATAAGAGGATCCAACATGTGAGTAGTCATGCCACCTAATTTTCGGCAAATTAGTCAAAAGTTAGTTGGATTCCAAAAAGAGGTAGCCTTTCAAGTGACAGTTATAGCAACACTAAACCTCCATATTTTCCAAGATTTCAAACCAACAAATATAGCATGATGGGAGATAAAGGTCATGCAGTTGGTAAGGGAAGAGGATTGCATGAGAGAAAGGAAAGCTAAGAAAAAGGGTTCTAGTGTAGAAGAAAAGACTCGAACTTAAGGAAGGAAACAAAAGTTTGGACATTGAACTAGTAAGATGTTGCTAGGGTCTAAGGAGGAATAATGTTAATACTAATAAATATTGCTAACAAAAGGGTAGCCTGAGGCTCAGGAGGAATTACAAATATAACAGTTCATTTGGATTGGAGGTGCATGCTTGCTCTTATTATATTTTCCAATACGAAGATAATCAAGTTCTTTTAGAGATTGTTTTTCAGCCACATTATGAAAGTGTGAGTAAATAGTGGAGCACATGCCTTATTAAATGTATTCTTGTTAAATAACTAATATATGGGAGGAATTTTGTTATGCTTAAATATCTGAGAGAATTATTTCTAATTATATTGTAAACAAGAAAATGAGTAAGATTTGTTAGTCCATTAGAAAAGGATAACTTTATGATAACCCTTAAAAAAATAGTCCCTATTCATAATATAAATAAAAACAATTGGAGGAGTCCATGCAGAAACCCATAGTCTAGGTGTCTTACAATTGACTACCTCAGAAACATAGATTTCTTCATATTAGTCTCAACTTAACTTGGTTAAGGGCTGGTATGGAAGGTCTAGGGTTTTAAATTCAAAATATGTTTGGATAATGGAAGGTTGAGCATGAAAATAAAAAAGACATATGTTTAACCAAACACACGTAAACATAAACAAAAATTATTCATGCTAGATGACCTGATTCATGTATATAAAAAAATAGACTAATAAATGGAGAAATAACTAAGCACGAAACTACCTAGAGGAAGTTTAAAATTAAACAAATAGATTGGGAAATAATACTTATACATTCACTACTGGTTATAAAAAAAATTATCCACAAAACCCAATGAATAGAATATTAAGGAAAATACACTAAGTTTAACGTTTATGCTTATACATGGCTACAACTAAGCTATTGTAGGAAAACCATAATAATAAAACCTAATGTAGGTTGCTCAATCACATCATGTATAGGAGGACCTATCAAAGAATACATGTATACCTAATTATTGCACAAAACTAAGTAGTAAAATCTCATTGCATGCTATAAACTGAGTAATAACAGACTTAATAGTAGGACACACACACAGTTACATGTTTGTGTGTGTGTGTGAAAATTTGAACACAAAAATTAATACATTTATTACTATGGCCATCATAGGCCAAAGAATATCAACATGACATAACCAACCTACAATAGAGAGGAAAAAAATACAAATTCAACAAATGTTCTAGTACTTGAGATGATTTAGGGCATATATAATTATAAAAAAAAATCCACGCAAACATCAAAATGGTGGAAAAATACCAACCAGGATCTTAAATAAAAAATTAAATATTCATTAGCAAGTGAAAACTTAATTTTACTTACAAACCCTGAAGATAAATTGAGGGGTTTTTCCCAAATTTTACTTGGTGATTGTTTTTTAAATGCCAAGACTCCTAGACCTTGTAAAAAGGAAATTGTCATGAGTAGGGAAGCATTTGCGTAGTTAGCCTTGTGCATGACTAAACCATAAATATGACTTTTGATAATAAAATGGAATGACAATAGTGTACCTATGGTTCCGCATAAACTCACCTTCAAAATCGATAAGAATGAAGTTGAAAAATTAAAGCTATTGAGAAAGGGTTTGAAGGCGTAATTTATGGACAATATACGAATATAGTAGAATAATAACTAAAGAAAAGACTCACAGCATCAACGATAAATAAATTAAAGGGAATGATGGAAAATATAACCCTAATATTTACCTATAGGATAATTCCAACACTAATCTCTGAGAGAGACATCCTTGATATCTACTATGTTAAATGAAATTGGTAGCAAGAGCTGAAGAGCTCATTAGCAGATGTGGGAAGAACCCTAAAATCTTAAAAAGAAGGGCCAAAGTCTCTTTCGAGGCCCTTAGACCTGCAGAGAGTGGTATAAAATGTTTTTATCTTTAAAATTTCACTCTTAGAGTTTTAAGAGTTTGATAGATGAATTATAGAATTATACTGATAGGTGATTACACCACCATGTCAAACCACCCTAATCTTCAATGAAACAATCTACTTCATGGAGGAAACAACCAACATTCAGGTATATGCTTAATTATCAAATGCAATGCATTTGGAAACCCAACTGATGTAAAAACCCTCATAAAACTTCTTGCAGAGCACAAAACTGCAAAACCCAACAATGGAAATGATGGACGAGACAAAGGAGGGGTTGCAATAACTCTAATTGATTGTCGAGGAATTCTCAACATTAGATCTATGATATTTGTCTCGATCATCTCTCTTTGACACATCGCATGACCGAATGAGATGTCACAATGAAACAAAGCCACATAACCATAAAATTAAATGGCACACCATGGCATAGATGGGGCACTTTAACTCGTCATTTAAAGGGTAGCACATGGGTAAGATATATATGTTACATAAGCTAGATGATGGTATCAAATGTGTTAGTAATGGTAGGATGTATATGCTACACATGCAAGGTCGTGGTAGCAAATGTGTTGTAAAACCACTTTTTTCTTATATATCCAAGGGATAAAATAATAACATAGGATGGCTTGATTATAATAAGCTTCCTTAACATTGTCAAATGTTACTTCTCTTCCCAATAAATGCATGTTGACGCTACCAAAGTAATGGTGAGGTTAGGATCAATTTTGATTCATATTTAATTGAAAAATGCAATGAACATAAAGTAAAAATTGTGAGGTTAGAACAAGGAATCACATGATACACTTAATTACATGTATGATGGATAAAGATATGATTATTTTCAATATCATAACGAGACAAGTAAAAATGTAAAATAGAATAAGAATTTAATATATATTTTTTATATGGTGTAAGTTTGAAGTGTGTGTGCGCTCTAATTCCAAATTTGATGTATATTTGTCAATCTACTATTTTTGTATGTGCATGAATAATATCATTATGATATCGATTTCTAAATTTATCAATATTGAATAAATGCGAGGAAAGATAAACTAAGAAAATAATTATTGTAATATAAAGTCACAGTATTCAATCAATATTTAAGCAAATGTCATTCAAATAAAGTCTCATTAATCAACATCATTCCCACTCTCAACGTTATGTTGAATTTATTCTTCTTTTTCCTCAATTGTTAGAAGGCCCCTCATTTAATTTAATTTTCTCTCCTCTCCATCCTACTGTAGGTGTTCATATGATCTAGGTGGATATTGGTAGCCACCAGCCTATTCTACTTGGAGCCCACCATTGTTTCTTTCAGTTTTTCAGGTTCTAAACTTCCGAAACCCTAAACGACACTTTTTTTTGGAAAATTAGGGTCAACATGGTTCATGTACCAATGAATTTTCATTCAAAAGTTCTAGTGCTCAAAAAAAGATCTTTCTAACGAGGTATTGTGCACGTCAAACAAAGATCGTATGCCAAAGTTACGACCCCGAGAAGTTGATGTACAAATTTACCCAAATGAAGCCCATAGTTTGGCGCTTCATCTCCTAAGATTAGGTTTTTGGATCTTTAGGGTTTTCCATTGTTTCCCAATAATAAATACGCCTTTGAGCCACATTGTAACACAGTTGAGAGGCATGTAGTCACCACATCTCTTCTAAAAGATATGCTAACATCACCCCAGGTAGTCTTATTTATATTATGTTTGTAAGAATATTTCAGTATTTGATATCAATGAAATGAAGTGTTATTTCTGCTACATATTTGTGTTTATGGTTATCTCTGTAATTTGTTGCATTTATATTTAAATCTGGATTAGCATACCCATATGATGGTATTAACATGAATGACATTTTCTTCTAAGCGAGTAATAAAATGTTTTTTTTTTACATTTTCTATACAAATTTTAAATAACTCTTGATGTTCTAGTTTTCTTCCATCATTCAAGAGTAGAATTTGCATCTCAATAAACACCTTCATTTCATTACTAATTCATATCACATAATCTTACTATAGTGTTGGTGCTATGAGCATTTGTCCATTTACATTATCATTGTGTAAGGGGAATGTATCACAAGCTCATTATGTAAAGGTATAGTGTAGTAACCCTAAATTGTAGGGGACACTATCCCTCAAGTTTCTTTTATAACTTCATGTAAATACCCTATTAGAGAATTGTTTCTTATTATGGATGACCAAACTAATTATTCTGTGCTCAATTCTCTGAAGGAGAGTGTCCAAATATTTCTATATAACCTCCTAATAAGTCCCATAAGATGACAATATTGTTCGTCTTCATGTCAATCCATTGCTTCCATATTGAAATGTATATTTGTAATTCTTTTTTTTTAATCAATATTAAAAATATTCCTTGTTTGTATTTAATAATTAAAGTTACCCCACCACATATTAATAAGAAATTACCATTTTTTTCCTTAAAGTGATACTTTATAATGGTTAATTGGTCTATCATTAATGTGATGGAATTTAAAAAGTACATATTCTTTCAAACCAATGCTATAGGAGCTACATCTAAAAAATTGTGGTTCCACAATTCTTTCTATCTATGAAAGAAATATCAATTAAATATAAAACATAATAATTGGATCCTCAAATTTCTTATAAATATCCATAACTAAAAAAACAACCTTTCACATCAATTTTGTCAATAACTTTTCATAATTTCAACAAAAATACAACTTCCACAATATCAAACACTATCTCTCACATTAAAAGAGACAAAAATATAAATACTTCATGATTTTTGTTATTACCTACACAATTATCTATTAATTATAATAATATTGTTAGAAATTGTCTTCTAAACTTACAAAATTATTGTGTATTATGATGTAATTTTCTTTTTCCTTAACATATTATAAAATTAATTTAATATATAATTTATATTTAATAATTACACTGCTAAAACTGAACATATGATCTGGATAAAGTTTTTAACATCACAAAGACCATAAACATCCACGTAATGAGATATTTATCTTTTCAATTACCCCATAAATCTGCATATGAAAGAAAAAATGGAGACTCGAGAATAACTATGTAGGAAATCAAATATAGTTTTTCTTAAAATCTTAGCGATATACGTAATTGGCATGTTTTGCGGAATTATTTGATAGATTGATGACCATGACTCTTGGTCGAGGAGCGTACCATCTGGTCAAAATATACTGAGTGTTGGCGGAGTTGTCTATAATGTGATTTTTTTGGAGATTTAGGTGATGGAATTCGGCGGAAGAAATTGAGGTTAAATCTTGATTTGTTGTAGTTAAAATGGTTTTTTAATTGCATATTTGGATTCAGCACCCTGAAAAACCCCTAGAATGTCTTGATTGTGCAGAAACTAGCTATCAAACCTGAGATTCCAATAAATTACTGCCAAATTTTGACCGGAAAAAATCTGAAAAAACCCACTGAAAAGGCTTCCAAAAAGTCTCATTATAGACCACCGCTTTCGCTGGCAACCATTATTGGATAGATTAATGACAATGACTTTTGAATTGCTTGTGACAATGACTCTTGAGGTTGACGAGCATCCCATCCGCGTTGATTAGGGATAACGTAACGTTACCAGTAATCTCAGCTAAAATCTGTTGCAGAAGCTCCATGAGTCTTAGCTCCATACTAGTAAACTGTGGTAGTGGATTAAGGGAAACGATAAGAATAATGTCGCCCAATCTTGATATGAATATGTTGGAGCAAAAGGGGAACCATGGTCTGCATGCAGTAATTGTGCCAGTTCCTGCACAGGGTCATGTAAACGCTCTCATGAATTTGGCCCAACTGCTGGTTATAAGAGGATGTTCTGTCACTTTCGTCAATACTGACTGGACACACAAGCGCGTGGCAGAAGCTTCAAAAGACGATAAATCTCTTGTTTCCAGAGACGATCCTGAGTGGGAGCAGCATGGACAAAAAATCCGATTTCTGTCTATTTCTGATGGTTTACCGCCCAACCATGGCCGCAACTCCAACCCAAGCGAGTTCGTTATTGCCCTGCAAAACTTAGGCCCCGCCTTGGAGGATCTGCTCACCACTACCAATGCAAATTCACCATCATTTCCACCCATCACATTCATCATCACAGACGCCTTCATGTCCTGCACAGAGCAAGTCGCAAGCAATATGAAAGTGCCTAGGGTTATCTTCTGGCCTCTCTGTGCTGCTTCCTCCGTTTCTCAATGCTACGCCCACTTACTTCTTTCTGAGGGACATATTCCAGTAACTGGTATGTTTCTCTATTTCATATCAATATCGGATATACATTCTCTGAATCTTATGTTAGCCTTTTTAATCGTATTTCAGGGTTGTTTTTTTCTTTTTTTAAATCAAAATTTATGTTATTACGGTGATGGGGTGGATGTAAGGAACGATGAAGGGAACGAATGCATTCACTGCGTCCACCTAGGAGAACTGAACCTTTGTAGAAATGGCATGTGCTATACTTACAACCCCAACATGGAAGTTTCGTGATGAATGGAGTCAACTTTTTATGTGCATAATGTAGGTGAGTGGATGTTGTTAATAATTCTGGGCATGGCTGTTTCTGAAGGTGGAAGAGAGAAATAAGCGTTTGTGCAGGCCGCTAACCTGTCCAAACTTCTTTGCACGTGGCTTTGAGCGATACATGTTGTTGCCAGTAAGGCTTTTTTGAACGCAATGTTGGAGGCTACCAACGACAGGTCTATGACCCTAGAGAGGAAGATAACTGGAGGCTACGTTGTGGAGGGGATAGAGGGACATGAGAATGGTATTCTCATAAGTGGTCTATGGGAGTTGGTATTTGGATTCAGCCAGCCTGGTAAGTCCACCAAATGGGTATCTCATCTTCCTTACTGTGATTTTGCATCATTTCAAGAGGGAGGCGTTTTGTAGCTGCGTTGGTCTCTCGATTATCCATTCCCCGCTAAGGGTAGCATAAGCTTTCGAGTTCGCTACGCATATTGTAGTAGTGTTAGTGGTTTTGCTGTTGTTGTTTTTACTTGGAATACAGGGTTAGAAAATTTGGAGTAGGAGGAGGGTGAGAGTCTTCGAGGCCTTGTCATTGTGACCAGCGTGAGAGGGGGGGTGTGATCTGTGGTCCAGTGTCCCCAGAGTTTTAATGAGGTAATTAGGGCGATTGTTGGGAGCGGGTCCCCATAGGACTGGGACGGCACATGGGGTCTTGTCTTCTGGTTGCTGCAAGTTGGGGTTGGGGGAGGTGTCCTCATGGTACCGAGAACCCGAAGTCTATAGTGGGAGACAAACTACCGTGACGGGTAGAAAAATTGTTAAAAGAAACTCAAGGTTGGTTTCCGGTGACAGTAAGGCAGTAAGTCTTGGAGAGGGCCCTTGCTGGAGGTTGTCACCTACAAAGCAGGTGCGAAGCTTTCGGCCCTGGAATTTGATAGTTGACCATCGGAGGCTAGCGAATTACTCGATTTGTGGTGCAATATAGGAAACTTGGAGCTGGTTTCAGTTGCCTAGAGGGGCGATGGAAATGTATAGCCAAAGGGGTAGAGCTAGTATAGGGATTGTACTGCGTGAGAAGAGGAAAAACATGAAAGGGATGCAGTGGTAGGAGAGGGAGAAGATGTCCAGGACGCAGAGCTGGATGAGGTGGTGGTCCATAACCCTAATGAGTCGGTCAGTTGTGTCTCCTTGCCTCTTTAGATTTCCAAGAAGAACAACTTTGGAAACTTAAAGAGCCTGCTTTTGGAAACTTACACTGCCCCGTTGCAATGAACTTGGCCAATGAACAAGTAAAAACTTTGATCTGTCTTGATACCTATATACGCTAGATGCTGGTGATTTTTTTTAAGTTACAATAGGACACATTTAACCAACCTATAGACACAGTGAAGGTTTAAGATTACTATAATAATTTTATTCAATTATTATCATTTTCTCTGCAAACAGAATCACTACAGTTTGTATCTTTTTCAGAAAAGGAAGCTAAAAATTCAGAAAAGTTCATCACTTGTCTTCCGGGCAACATCCCACCATTGAGGCCAACAGATCTACTATCCTTCTACCGCGCTGAAGATCAATCCGACATTCTTTTAAATGCCTGTCTCCATGCATCACAGAAGCAAAGTAAAGGGGACTACACATTAGTGAATACGTTTGAGGAGCTGGAAGGGAGGGATGCAGTAACAGCACTAGCTTTGAATGGTTGTCCTGCTTTGGCCATAGGACCTCTTTTTCTTCCAAATTTTTTAGAAGGTCGGTCTTCTGGCTGCAGTCTGTGGGAGGAGGAGCAGCGTTGCCTGTCATGGCTGGATATGCAACAGACGGGATCAGTTATATATGTTTCCTTCGGAAGCATCGCTGTCAAATCACAGCAACAGCTGGAGCAGCTGGCACTAGGGCTAGAGGGTTGCGGACAACCTTTCTTGTGGGTTCTCCGGTTGGATATTGCAGAAGGCGAAGCTGCGATTTTACCTGCGGGCTTTGAAGAACGAACACAGAAACGAGCAATGTTTGTGAGGTGGGCGCCACAGGTGAAAGTACTTGCCCACGCTTCAGTGGGATTATTTCTCCACACTCTGGATGGAACTCTATGTTGGAAAGCATGAGCATGGGAGTTCCCGTAGTAGGATTCCCATATTTTGGGGATCAGTTTCTGAACTGCAGATTCGCGAAGGAGGTGTGGAAGATCGGGCTGGATTTTGAAAACGTGGATGTGGATTGCCAAAAGGTGGTCACGAACGAAGAGGTGGAGGATGTTGTGAGGAGAATGATGAGAACAGCGGAAGGAAGGATGATCAGAGATAACATTGTCAAACTCAAGGAGTCAGCAACAAAGGCAGTCCTCCCTGGAGGATCTTCTTTTCTAAACCTAAACACATTTGTTAATGACATGACGATGATTAAAGTGCACCAATCCAAAATTGAAACCATGTGACTTGGATTCCAGAAGATGTCTTTAAACCCCTGCCAGATTTGAGACTAATGTATTTGAGATTATCAAAACTCTTTCTAACCCATTGGATGCCTCCACTACAGGAACCCCCTGTATCTGAACATGCTTGGCGAGGGTTTAAACCTCTCACGTTTTACTACATGAGAAGACCAGTATTATTCATTAGCAGAAAAATATTTTAGATGCTGAACATATTAATTATAATCATCATCAACACCCCATTTCATGGCTTGAATAACTGCAGCTCATTCAGAAATTACACATTAGAATGGTAGGTAGATTTGGCGACCTTCCAATATATTGACTGTAATGAGTTTGCTATCTTTCTGGCTGATTTATTTTTTACTTAATTGAAATCAGATTCGTGGCCGAGGTTTGAAATTTCCGTCGCTAAAATCTTTGCCAGAATGTATTTTTGGAGCATCCTCTTCCAGTCTGCTAAAAAACACAGCAGACCATGTTTCGAAGTATTTGAATATGCAGCTTAAATGATCCAAGCACCATCTGGAAATATAGTACCAACCAGTGCTTGCGGAAACTAAAGACAGCTCAGGAAAATGTTTGTCCAGGGTGCATGACGAAACCTCATAGTGCACAAGACATACAAAGCATACAAAGATTACATTCTCACATGCCGCTCCCACATGTAATAGCACGCGAAATACACACATTCTGAAAGGTATACATGTAGATCACACTGTGACATGCTACTCAGCCACAATTTTTGACAGCCAATCTTATCCACTCGAATCTTCGTCTTATCCTCAAAATTCTGTCTAAATTCCAATTTAGATAGTTATTTTTATCGAAATGCTTAAAGAGTATTACATAACCATGGGCCAATTAGTCATAATGAAAAACACGTTCTCTAATGAGTATAATAGATGTATTTTAAACATAAATTAATAAATTAATTTAGTGTGCGTAAAAATTAGTACGATTTTACAATATATATAGAAATAATTTATTTAGAATAATAATAATAATAAATTATTGTTTATTGGCTTTGCTTTATGTTTCAAAATTATTTTTGCTTGGTTAAGAGCTTTTCTCTCTTGGATATTTGCAAATAGCTTAACGACACAAGATCAAGATGGAGAGGCCATCTCTGAGGAGTGAAAGCCTACCCCTTTATTGATCACTACCCATTAATTGCAAGTGACATGGTTTTCCTTGAATAATGGTGATGAGCCAACTTGATATCAACCAGGGATGGCTATCTCCATTGTTGGATTGACAACTGAGTTATGCTAGGTTTTCTCACTTTATATATATAATCAAGTTCACTTTAACTTTATATAAACTTTATCTAGAGAGACACATTAATTTAGTAAAAAAATCCTAATTTAGTTTATAATTGTTTGTTAGCTTTTAGAGAGATAAAATAATTGAAACTAAAAAATATCTCCCCTTGTTTGGGATGTGGAAAATGGAGCCATCAGACAAAGGAGCGACGCACACCACCTTATCACCTCTCCTCTTGCATTAAAGAGGGGGATGGAATGGTTGTCCCACCCCATGCCATTAGACATGCCAATTGACCTCACATTCCCTTGCATGATGATAAAATCCTTCTTTTTGACCATGTGCTCTTGTATCCCCTAGAATTGTGCCATGTTTTCTTGTTGTTTTTGAATTGTTTCCCAGTCTCATGTAGGATATTTCCACGGTGATCTTGGTTTTCCAAGAGTGCTCATTTATGGAGGTCTTTCTCCCCCTTTTACGGTGCTTTATTTCACATATTCTCATACAATATTTTGAAATAAAGTTCAACTAAAAAAAATCACATTCAATTTTATATAAAATCACACATTAAAACAAACTCAATATGTTAGAATAAAACCTAATTAGAATACACCATCTCAATATAACATTAACCACTTATAACAATGTTTTAATAAAAATTTTGAAAATATTAAATAAAGTTTAAAAATATACCATTTTAACTTAACCTTAACCACTTTTAATAGGATCCAAATAATAAATTATATGAAAATATTAGATTGTTCTGGCAATATCATTTTCTGTTGTTCTTCATGTCCAAATAATAAACGATTTAAAAATATTTGATTTTTCTCCCAATGCTTTGGCAGGAGAAAGAAGCTTCTCTAATAGAACTTTGCGATGTTGCCCCTTTCGAAGGTAGACTTTCTACGCTAAGTGGCCAAAGAGGGTTTGCACAGTTCCGTTTCAAAGCCTCCAGCCTTTAGTCACATGGATGACCATTCTGAGGGCTCTTTACTCCGCCGACGAGTGTCAGGTCGCAGTTTTGAATCCCAATTATTGGATCTCTGTGGTAGGAGGAACAACGCTCAGACCAATTTGTTATGGTAGACGATGGTAAGTGATCATGGGCTAATGGTATGAAAGAGCGTTATCATATTAAGACCCAAAATCTATCCTGTATTCCAAATAATTGATTATGTTTAGCATTGAACCATCTTGGCGTGCCGTCCCGTTTTTAGCGTTTTTTTTTTGCCAAAAAACTGTGCCGGTCGTCTTGTCTCGTTTCTGGCAACAGAGCTCGTATAACTGTGGCCTAAAACAGCCATTAAGTCAAGTTTACTCGAACAACCCTCGATTTCCTCATTGTCACACCGCATCGAAACTTCGAAACTGTTGTCAAAATGTTCATTCAAATCATCTCTGACAAAATGTAGTGCTCATAGGTGACAACCGGATTGGGAAAGATGAACTTTCATATGGTTGATATGTCCTGCTCTTAGTCCATGATTCTTCAGCATACCCATAGAAAATATATGATTGTGGCATTGCCTCAAGCGACAAACAAAATAAAAATTATTGCTTACTTTTTGCAATCTCTGTACCTGAACACTGTCAACAACGCACTGATCACCAACATCAAAGGGATGCCTAATGAATACGAATGTAATTGTTTTAAAGACTTTTCTAGGTGTTTCTAAACATGAAGTCTTCTAATACCATACCAGGTGAGATCATACTAGTACAATAGGGTGGGTACTTGGAATCCCTAGAAGAAGAATGACCACTATAGAAATCTCCATAACAAGAATAACGAAAATTATTAAGAATACAATGTCAATTGCCTTTGCCATTTGGTGCAGCTGATCAATCACAATGAGTCAATGACTTCCTTGCTAGATAAACATTCACCTGAAAATGAATCCAAAAACATGTTTATTGAGAGGTCAAAGAATCACTTGCAGGTCTCCAACTAAAACTGTATTTGTTGCCAACAGAATTCTGGACATTGACATCCTAGCAATCCCAAAGTTCTAAATAAAAAACAGTAGGCTCACAATCCCAATGCTCAAAACAAAAAACAGTAGGCTTGATTATATATCTGATGTAGTTATTAACCCAGTAAGCTCTACAGAGTATTAATGTCAAAACAATGGGGACTTCGGAATACCAAATTCATGGAAGCATAACGGAGGAACCTATAGGAACAAAGTTAAAAATGTATAGCATCCAATCCAATTCTTACAGAAGAAAATTTTATCTTGCCGGTGTCAATAGCTCCCACAAAACGCTGAAAGAACCACCTCCCTCGTCTTCGTCTTCAAGAATTTCAAAAGGTCCTCTTCCTGCATCAGCCCGTAAATTATACAGTCCCATTAGAATAAAAAAAAGTATACCCCAGACTCAACAGAAAAGAAAAAGAAACATGCATCAATGATGGGTATGCAAGAACACTAATGTATCCTTACCTGGCCCTGGGCTTAGAAGCAATTCTGAGAATGCTCTTTGCTGTAGATTTTGTTTACAATTGACCTACAATGTACGTGTCATAATGGTTCATTTTGTGCAGTTGTTCAACATTAATGACATTGAGGCTTGCTTTCTCCTGATGGGGAAAACCAAACAGTGAAGAATTAAAACATAGTACACAGGTTTCTCCTGAATAAACTACGCTGATGAATGATTGAAAGTGCTTACAATAATACCTGCAACAAATGGATGCCAAAGACCACTGTTACAAGCCTGAAGACTTTTCTTAATGGACAATATTTATTCTCAAATCCTGAAAGTGATAATGCACTTTTAACCTATTTTTTCAAAAGCCTGAAGACTTTTCTTCATTCCCAATGTCTCTTCTCAAATTCTGAAGGTGATCCTGCATTCTTAAAACTATTTTCTCCGCCTACCTCTACAAGACAGTTGATTTCTAAATCTTAAACCCTTAAAAAAAAACCATTCCAGCTTGTTCCATTCCATATTTTCTCCCTAAAGGACTAGTCAAAGATAGATGCAATCCATAACATGCCATTAAAAACTTATCTTATAACTAAATTTAAGTCTATAGTAATGATCTTCCCAGTAACATTTGCCATTTTATCCCAAAGGACTAGTCAAAGATAGATGCAATCCATAACATGCCATTAAAACTTACTTACCAGATCTTAAGGAGTGTTCTTTATTTAGCCCTGCCAGTCTCAAATCCCTAAGTTTGCGAGGACATATTTGGCACGAGATCAAGCAAAATTAAGTTCTTTGGCAAAGTTCATTATTCATTGACAAAAAATGCATCCGGCTGATTGGCATGACCTATATAATCTATATCATGAGGATATTGAATAGATTTGAGATGTTTCAAAGCATCTCTATACCTTCATCAACATGATAAATTTGCTAATCCAACTGAATCGAATCTTTAAAAAGCAATCAAGATGCAGGATCGACAGTAATTTAAATTTAAAATTTCTTTATTAAAGAGTTCTTTCACTAACATTATATTTCCTACTCCACCCAAACCACAATTCACAGAAACTCAGCTTTCATACTTTACTGCTGCTGGAATAATGTTGTCTTTCAAGATCTTCTAACTTTTCATCCAAGCCAGTTGGGTATTTAGCGACTTTGAAGAGTCATCTTTAGCAGTTTCACGATACATTGAATAACACTACCCATGAGTTCCGGATGGCCATTGGTCTGTGAAATTAATGGATAGTTTCACATTATCTACAACATTTCGTTTTCACCAAACATTCTACTTTTTTTTAATCGAGGAGAATTAAAAAATGTACATTCTCTTGGCTGAAATCTGATTTTTCAGCTAGGTACTGGGAGCAGCCAGATAAAATAATTATTTTCTAGAAATTATTATCTACAGCATTTGTGCCTAGAAAAGAGATAGTTGTTCCAAAAATAGTCCAAAAGAATTATTAAAAAAAAAATTAAAATGAAGAAATTTTAACCATAAAACTTATAAGCACCCCAAAATTAGAGCATAGTGCTTAATAGATTAAGATTTAAAACAAATCTGTAATAATATATATCTCCAATAATATTTTGATTGTAATACAATTCTAGGAGATTGATCTTCACAAAAGTTTGTAGTACTTCATAGTTATAGTACACCAGTTTTAAGGGTTAGTTTAAGTGGTTTAGAGCCAAATGTGAAGTTCTTTGATATTGTTGATAGTTGTTGTTGAGAACATGTTTTGTCCTCTTTGATTCCTTTGGGGCAAGGCCCCGTAATCAGGGTTGACAGTTTACCCAATTTACCGTCCATAAAATGTGGGGAAGTACTCTAGGATTTCTGGTAAAAAAACAGGTCTAGTATACCTATGTGTACAAATACAACATGAAAGTAATAGAGAAACAAATACAATGCTGACCCATTACATGTCTAGAGCTGAAAGCTACATGAGATGCCAAAGAGGTCTCTTTTCTGATTTTCAAGTTTATGGCGCATCTCCTTTTATTTTTAAGAATTTGCAATGCTTGAGCATGTGATCTATCCATGTCGGTCTCCCAGAGCTAAAAAATATTGATACCATAGAAGACGAGAATCATGGAATGAGGACAAGCTCATTCAAACACCAAGAGGAGGAAGTCGTGGTAATAACTCCTTCTATATGACAAGTTAAGTTGTGTTCCTCCTCCAATTCTCAGTAGTGGACAAAGATTTGCAATCCATTGGAAATAAGGCGGCAATAGCTATGGATTGCAAACATGTTCTTGACATCTGAGCCACGACAATAAAAATGGTTGATATTGTGGAGATATGCAACAATGGAGGGGGAGGTGGAGGAAAATGAAGTAGTACTTGCAAATGCCTGATGGTATTTAGGGAAAAATGGCCTCCTTTCAAATTCAATTTCACCTTGGTTTTGGGCAAACAAGGATACAGGCAGCACGTCGTAGCCATTGAATCTAGGTTGGTAGGGGGAAATAACAATGGCGGAGATCATTTTGAAACTTTACAGAAAACCTAGGTTAGAAAGGCTCAAAAAACCAATGTTCCACGAGGACACGTTCCCAAGGGTGAGGTGCACACACCCCACATTTCTCACTTACTTGGGATGGGGGGACGCATGGGGACACGTTTCCCAAGATGCACGGGGGACATTTCCCCAGTGTGAGGGACGTGACTCCCCAAAAGGGGTACTTTTGGGCGCACCTCCTCAAAAGGGGGACACCCAGAAGCACCCCTTTTGAGTTTCAAGAAAATTTGTGTGGGGAACCCTAATATTCAAGACTATGACCCTATTGTTGCTATGTAATACATGGTAACGTTAAATTCTTAAAGTAAAAGTTACATTCTCATTTATCTTTTATTTTTATCTTTTTAACTAAATTTTTAGCATTACCATAAAATTACTCATGATGTTTGAGAGTGGTTCCGACCTCATTGGATTTCATATGGAGAAAGTAAAATTTTAGATCTCACTCAAAATCCAACAAACTTAATAGTTTTTCAGGATTTCATAATTGGAAGAATTGCAATCTTTCCATTGGATTTTGTCACGTACGAGGGTATGGAACTAGTATTTAATCAAGAGCACCAAGCCCTCTATGTACCTTGATGTTAGTGGCATTGGTTGTCGAACTCCTCTATCATGACCCTACTAAAATGGTACCCATCACTCAAACAAAATCTTGACTTGACATGCCACGTTTGTTCTATCTTATTTTAATGCTTAGAGGGTGATATTGAGGATGAAGAACATATAGGTAATTATTTTGATGATATGTAGGTATTTGTTGTAGCATGATGTTTTTGGATGCTAGAGGCCATCTAGAGCTTGTTTGTTGATGTATTTTCGGTTTAGAGATGGATTACACTCACTGTTATTTTCGTTATGTGCACCCTTACATGTTATATAAATGAGATTTTTTTTCTTATTTGTGTATAAATAGTTTGGATTCATATGGATACACATGAATATATATATTTTTCTTTAAAATCTGAATATTTTAGGTGTTTTTGGTCGATCAATTTGTGGTTTGTTTTTAGTTGGTTAAGGTCCAATTCCGACCGTTTCTTGGTTCACAAGGTTTTCCGGTTTGATCACCTGTTCAGTTCCAATAACATTGGTATCTACTATAATCTATTTTGCTTAATACTAATTAGATTCTAGATTGATGAATGATGAATTTAAATTTTAAATCAATTTACATTCTACAATGATGAATGATAAATTTATTTTTTAACTCAATGTAGATTTTAGAATGATGAATGATGAACATGGATTAGTGTATTTCATTATTGAATCTCATGGTGTGTAACAAACCTAGTAGAAAATCCATGTAATAAAGTTAATAAAGGAAAAAATAACCAAGGTCATGGGACACGTATTCCAACTTGACCATTGGGAAAAAACATAGCGATGGGGATCCCTCGTGATTAATAAATGGAGAAGGAAATTGGAAAAGGAAATGACAAAGGTTTTGGAAAGGCAGAGTGGCATTAATTGTCATTTTATTTATGAAAATAATGGAAAATGGGAGAAAAGGAAGGTGAAAGGTCTCAGGTTGCATGTGAGGAGGAAATTGAAGGAAAATAATGGAAAATAAAGGAAAATAGAGACCTCATTGATAAAGGGGCTTTTGAGGATCAGTTTGTAGCTTTCTCTCAGTTTAGTTTTGGAGCTCTCATTTTATTCTCTCTCTTTATCATACTTTTGGACACTTATAGTTTTCTTGGAGCACTCTTGGAGGCATGTGGCATACTTGGTATTTGGAGCAAGAAGACAAAATAAGAGCAGAAAGGAGCAAGAGCACATTGGGATCAACAACTACAACATGTTTCACTTGCAGGTACTGAGTTGTATGTATGATTTCCTTGCTAGTTTTGGCATGCATGTGGTTTCTTGGTTATGATATGTCATTAGCATGGAGGATTGCCTAGATTGGTAGTGGTTTTGCTAGCCAGTGGTTTTTGTTTTTGTTTGTTTGTTTTTTCTCTGGCTAGTTCTCATGTTCCTTATGGTTGTGGGTTGAGTTACTAGTTCTTGGAGCCTTGGTTGGACAAATGCTCTCCTGTAACAACTTGGGTTGGGTTACTAGTCTTGGAAGCATTGGTTGAAAAAATGCTCTGGAGCCCTTGGTGGGTTGAGTTACTAATCCTAAAAGCCTTGGATGGACAAATGCTTTGGAGCCCGACAACAACTATGGGTTGAGTTACTAGTCCTCGAAGCCTTGGTTGGAACAAACGCCCTATAGCCCTTGACAACTTGGGTAGAGACCAATCTGGTGATGGTTAGTGATGTTCGACCGTTAGGTGGAATCATTGTTTGAGGGTTGAGGTGGGTTGGCCTCTGGAAGCCCTAGTTTGGTTTTGGATGGTTCATTTCATGAGATCCCACATTCATGTTTGGAATATGGCACAGTGGTGATTGGCTGAAGTGAGTTTTGGCTCAGCCCAATCTATGGTCGAGTGGTATGTGGAAGCCTCGGACTTGGCTAGTAATTCCATATGTTAATAAGAGTTATATTCCCTGTTGTACTGATTATGATGTTAACATTATAATTGATTTGCCATTGTTTCTACTCTAATTATTTGCTAGTTATATGTTTAGTTATGCGAGGTACCCTAGCTATGGCTCTCGCTCCTGACTTGATAAGTAAATTGAATGGTTGATGAATGCATGGACTAAAAAATTGTTGTTGCAGCTAACTAGTGAGGGTTTGGAACCTTCTTGGTGACCCTCAAATGAAAAGTATCAGCTTATGGTCAAATAAAACTATTAACTCATGATGGTGTTACCAGAGGGTTTGTCGTTCTAAATTGCAAATTGCAAGGTCGTAATTTAGATAGGTCGCAAGGTCGCAAGCTTGTGAGGTTGTGAAGTTGCAAGGTTGCAAGGTCGCGAGTTTATGAGGTTGTGAAGTTGCAAGGTCGCAAGGTCGCACACTTGGAGTGTTGAGATAATTGTGACCTGCAACCTTAAAAGAAGGTCATGTTTGGAACTTGTCTGGTGAAAGAGTAGCATAAGAAAAACAAGTTAGACTCCATTTCCTAAGGTCACCTACGAGGTTGAGCCATATCATAGTAACTCTTTGTCACATGTTTACCCTAATGGGCCCGTTACTTGGGTGAATGTGGTAGGAGGGTGTTACGTGGTGTATGGATGAATGATGAGAAATAATGATGTATGTACTGGTATGAATGATGAATATGGATGAGTGTAATTCATTATTTAATTCAATTATGTATGGATCAATATATGTATGCTTTCATTATTTAATATGAAATTGAATTTTATATATATCTATATATATATATATATATATATATATATATATATATATATATACCCTGACATCTCTCTGTCCCCCCTAAATTTCCCTAAAATTTGAGGGTACTCCCAGACGTCCCCCATCCCCCCTATGCGTCTCCCCGCATCCGTGTCCTCCCATCTCAGAGCCTTGGTGGAATATTGCAAAAATTTGTATCATGATATAATATATATATATAAACACACACACACTTGAGAATTTTACATAATCTCTAGGTTAGAGAGTCTCATAAAACATTCTTATGGTATACACATATATACATATTTATTTACTCTCTCTCTCTCTCTCTCTCTCTCTCATACGAATACTAGGGACAATCATCACTAGCTGCTATATACAAATGCAGACTGA
>APFE030061265.1:256270-306640 GCA_000404065.3 Pinus taeda | reverse complement strand
CCTCGTGATTAATAAATGGAGAAGGAAATTGGAAAAGGAAATGACAAAGGTTTTGGAAAGGCAGAGTGGCATTAATTGTCATTTTATTTATGAAAATAATGGAAAATGGGAGAAAAGGAAGGTGAAAGGTCTCAGGTTGCATGTGAGGAGGAAATTGAAGGAAAATAATGGAAAATAAAGGAAAATAGAGACCTCATTGACAAAGGGGCTTTTGAGGATCAGTTTGTAGCTTTCTCTCAGTTTAGTTTTGGAGCTCTCATTTTATTCCCTCCCTTTATCATACTTTTGGACACTTATAGTTTTCTTGGAGCACTCTTGGAGGCGTGTGGCATACTTGGTATTTGGAGCAAGAAGACAAAATAAGAGCAGGAAGGAGAAAGAGCACATCGGGATCAACAACTACAACATGTTTCACTTGCAGGTACTGAGTTGTATGTATGATTTCCTTGCTAGTTTTGGCATGCATGTGGTTTCTTGGTTATGATATGTCATTAGCATGGAGGATTGCCTGGATTGATAGTGGTTTTGCTAGCCAGTGGTTTTTGTTTTTTTTGTTTGTTTTTTATCTGGCTAGTTCTCATGTTCCTTATGGTTGTGGGTTGAGTTACTAGTTCTTGGAGCCTTGGTTGGACAAACGCTCTCCTGTAACAACTTGGGTTGAGTTACTAGTCTTGGAAGCATTGGTTGGAAAAACGCTTTGGAGCCCTTGGTGGGTTGAGTTACTAATCCTAAAAGCCTTGGATGGACAAATGCTTTGGAGCCCGACAACAACTATGGGTTGAGTTACTAGTCCTCGAAGCCTTGGCTGGAACAAACGCCCTATAGCCCTTGACAACTTGGGTAGAGACCAATCTGGTGATGGTTAGTGATGTTCGACCGTTAGGTGGAATCATTGTTTGAGGGTTGAGGTGGGTTGGCCTCTGGAAGCCCTGGTTTGGTTTTGGATGGTTCATTTCATGAGATTCCACATTCATGTTTGGAATATGGCACAGTGGTGATTGGCTGAAGTAAGTTTTGGCTCAGCCCAATCTATGGTCGAGTGGTACGTGCAAGTCTCGAACTTGGTTGGTAATTCCATATGTTAATAAGAGTTATATTCCCTGATGTACTGATTATGATGTTAACATTATAATTGATTTGCCATTGTTTCTACTCTGATTATTTGCTAGTTATATGTTTAGTTATGCGAGGTACCCTAGCTATGGCTCTCGCTCTTGAATTGATAAGTAAATTGAATGGTTGATGAATGCATGGGCTAAAAAATTGTTGTTGCAGCTAACTAGTGAGGGTTTGGAACCTTCTTGGTGACCCTCAAAAGAAAAGTATCAGCTTATGGTCAAATAAAACTATTAACTCATGATGGTGTTACCAGAGGTTTTGTCGTTCTAAATTGAAAATTGCAAGGTCGTAATTTAGATAGGTCGCAAGGTCGCATTTTAGATAGGTCACAAGCTTGTGAGGTTGTGAAGTTGCAAGGTTTCAAGGTCGCGAGCTTATGAGGTTGTGAAGTTGCAAGGTCGCAAGGTTGCACACTTGGAGTGTTGAGATAATTGTGAACTACAACCTTAAAAGAAGGTCAAGTTTGGAACTTGTCTGGTGAAAGAGTAGCATGAGCAAAACAAGTTAGACTCCATTTCCTAAGGTCACCTAGGAGGTTGAGCCATATCATAGTAACTCTTCATCACATGTTTACCCTAATGGGCCCGTTACTTGGGTGAATGTGGTAGGAGGGTGTTACGTGGTGTATGAATGAATGATGAGAAATAATGATATATGTACTGGTATGAATGATGAATATGGATGAGTGTAATTCATTATTTAATTCAATTATGTATGGATCAATATATGTATGCTTTCATTATTTAATATGAAATTGAATTACACACACACACACACACACACACACACACACACACATATATACCCTGGCATCTCTCTGTCCCCCCTAAATTTCCCTAAAATTTGAGGGTACTCCCAGACGTCCCCCCTATGCGTCTCCCCGCATCCGTGTCCTCCCATCTCAGAGCCTTTGTGGAATATTGCAAAAAATTGTATCATGATATAATATATATATAAACACACACACACTTGAGAATTTTACATAATCTCTAGGTTAGAGAGTCTCATAAAACATTCTTATGGTATACACATATATACATATTTATTTACTCTCTCTCTCTCTCTCTCTCTCTCTCATACGAATACTAGGGACAATCATCACTAGCTGCTATATACAAATGCAGACTGACTCATCATTATTATTCATGGAAAATCGAGACACATGGAATTACTCACTTGTGGTTTGTAAGGAAGTAGACTTTCACTCCTACCATATGACTATGGGCCTTGGACTGTTAACCTATTTCCTTATGTCAGAGGAAGACGAGCTCTTAGCCAAGCAGAAGCAGTTTTAGCACATATTAAAACTGAGAGTTATAAAACAATATATGATAGAAGTATATATGTATTTATTTATTTATAATTTGAAGAAATTTATATATAAGAAGAAATGTTCACTAAGATATGAATAATAGAATTGGATGTTGGACAATATTTATATTAGATTACAATTTAAAAATATGTTCTACAATATTAATCTTTCAATCCAACATATTTATCAATAATATAGTAATTTTGAAACACTTCCCCTAATGATTTTCAAGTATAGAAATAAAGTTATAAAGAAATCCAAGTAATCCCTTCCTTTCTTAAGATTTGATAAACCAATTTTACCCTTAATGGATTGTGACCAACATCAACATCATCATCATATATACACTTGTATGTTTGGTGTGTTATGGTCATTCAAACACTTGATCCAAAACAATGATAAAAATTGAACTCTTGCTAACCCTTACAAGGGATTCAAACCTAAAACATCATGAAAAAATATGTAAATATTTGAATCACTTCTCATTTATGAAGGACAACAAATATCATAGAGTTATATTTTCAATCACTAATAAATGTCCTCACTTCCAATATTTAGTTTGTCAATGAGCATTGTTCGTCACATAATACTTGCCTTTGGCATTTAAAAACAAAAATAATCTCTATTTTAGTTGGTTACTATCTATTCCCTAATACAATGTATCATTGCATTGTGTACCCTTTCACAACATTAAATCCATATCCTCAGAATGTACAACTTCAATCATCCACATACATCGGATGAAATCCTTCCTCATATTCATTGCAACTATAATAGAACTTGTAATAGTTCTATTGGAAAAAACCCTTTTCATGTGTGCATAAGGTTCTCATCATGGATCCAACTAATGTAGCTATGCCCATTGCATTAGCAAAAAATGGGTCCTCCCATGCTTAGCATGCAGAAGACTAAGAAAAAAAATATTGAATAAGATTATAGAAGATATTACAACAAGTTCACAATATTTGTAGAAAAATAATGCTAAGTACAAACACTGACATGATCAACATCAAGTTCTACACATGTTTTGGGTTGTTGATAATGTATCCTTACATTTGTTGAAATAATGAACAATAGGCCCCTGTAGGAATCCTAAATGATTAGTTATGGGCCTTACATCATCACCAAAATAATTGTGGTCGAGTATATTATGAATTGAATCTTCTACCCTTCCTCAACTTACACCTTATCTTTAATGTGGAGCTATTCAGACCATACCTTACACCTTTGTTGGACACCTCATAGGTGGTAGAGTACTCAACCCATATTGAGCTCAACTCTGACTAAATTTATACTTGACCAAATCATGGACACTAAGAGGAAGAGCACTTTCGTGTAGAACATACAACTTTATTGAACTGTCAAAACATGATAACTTCTTCACTAGAGCAAGCGGTTAACCAAGAGCTAGATTGAATAATGGAAGTTTCCCCACATTTTGCAAGAACTTAATACAATAGGAACCATTACTTCCCTAAGGGGCATGGGTGATACGAGGGATAATTTGTCTCTTCCACCATCTTATGAACAATGTTGATTTCAATAATCTTGGAGTCTTGGAATTGCAACAAAATTAGTGGGCCCTTCAAATAATTTATTGGGGTTGTTAGCAATGCATATAGTTGTATGGATACAATTTCAAGTGTGGGGTTTGTTAAGAGATTTCCACAATGTATCATATTAAGGATTCAAATATTGTGTGAAAAAGTGATAGTATTGGGAAAGTGACATTTCAACTCAACTTTTCAAGGCCCACCTTTCTTGTGCCACCTTGACTCCTAGTTTTATCATATTTTTCTTTATAGTTTTTACATTGTAGGGTTTCTTTTCAAATTGGTTTGAATTAAAGATTCATGAATGTATACATAAATTTAATGTAAAAAATGGACTATGAATGCAACATCCAAAGGCATAGCTCAAAAAAATTACAAAATGGCTTTAATCAAAACACCCATGAGTTACATCTTGAGGGGAAAATAGATTAATCCAAAATACCTAGTGTTGTAATGTCATAACTTATTTGAAACAAAAAATAAGAGATTGTAAGGCCAAAGACTACAAGGATGCATAGAAAACACAAAAAGATACCATGACAATAGGAGTAGGAGGTTGATCATGGTGATATAAAGGAGGGTCCAATCAAAATACTAGAGGATCACAAGGCCCCATCCATAACCAACAAGCAATAGGGGCTTAGATCCTTTTGATATGGGAAATTCCAAAGTCAAATATTTATTATTGTTGTGTGGTGGTATTGGGGCAAACTCCTCCCTTGTTAATCTTGAACATATCTACCAACTTAGTGGCAAATCTTATTGGCTCTTATGACTGAACTGATAGAGGGAGGCTTAGAACGTCCATGTGGCTCTTCATTATATAAGAAGGCCCACCTCAAAATCCAAAACTATTAGGGTACTACATCTTAATTTTAATCTCCATTTCTTGGACATTGATTTGCAAGGATAAGATGTCTCCATTTAACATGGCATCAACATATGATGAGAGAACAATATCAAAGAAAACATTATTACATATATTTTATAACTAATGAAAAAATTTAACCCTAATAAGTTTCCATTCTGAGTGAAACTCAATAGCCTAAGGAAGCCAATTACCTAGCAATGAAACCTTGCAAGTTAGAGGGGCATGGAGATATCACTGGCATGCAAGACTTGACCCATGCTTAGACTTGGCTAAAGTGAAAAACTGGAAATATGCTTAAGGGTTTTTACTCACCCATATTATGGAAATCATGGGTTCTACACATCTAAGTATGAAAATCTCTTATCAATAAGTAGCTCTCCCATAGTTAAACACAAATAAAAAACTACTTAATTGAGTTCTAACAATGGGTTCCAAATGATGTGGATGTGTAAGAGCCAAGGTTGTTGTTGACATTTCAATTATCATAGTTTATTTAATGGACCTTCAAATGAACTTCTTGAAGCAAAGGAACTTACACCCTTTAATTGATGTATACATTGTGAAAGTTGTGGAATTGTCCCACTTGTAAAATCACTAGGACTAAGCAAGAGGAGGCCCATCATGATCATGAGATCACCAAGGATGATGCCTTGAATTCAATCTAGAATGAACTTATCTACATTTCTTAGGAATAATTCATGCTTAAGTTCAACCCAAGAGAGCAAATTTTGGGATAGGTTATTAGACATATCATTGTCCATATGAATACTACTGGAGGCTTGACCTCAAAACTAACAAAATGTGGCTACTGGAGGTAGGATTTCTTGAATGACATGCTATTTTGGAGGGAAACATCCTTCTAAGAGAGATAAGGCTTAATAGTCTCCTCAAAACTTCCACATACTCTACATAACAAAAGTAAGAACAAATTTAACATGAGAAGTATGGAAGAGGTTTGGGAACGAGATTCTCTACCAAGGGAGTTTCCCAAGCTAGATGCCTTGTCTAACTCAATGGTGCAGTAAGGCCCTTAAGGGGTCTTTCACATCAACAACTTGTATTACCTATTTAGAAAAGAGGGTTTGAGCTTATGGATGGATTTTCATAATACACAAAGCTCCAAATCTCATGGAGTACAACAAAGCTCTCAAATGATTATGTGAAAACCTTGAATGTTGTATTTTTTAGCCTATAAAAAGTTCTGAAAGGCCTTCTCCAATTCAGAGAAGGCCACATTAGATGACACCCAAAAAGGGGAATAAGAAACTTTGGTAGCATGCAACACATTAGCATAGATTTGGAATTAGTTGCAAGAGATAAAGTTTTATTCAGCCATTTGTCAATTTCTATTCCACTCCTTGCATGACAACTTCCATAGGTCCTATGGTGATTCTCAGAAGGTGAAAGGTATGCCCATAAAATTGAAGGTTTTTCTTAGTTGTATCTATCATCACATTTGGGAGGTTAGCATGTTTTTCATGGGTTCTTGGTTATGTGTGAAGCACTAGGCCTTAGCCCACAAAATGATAGAGGTCAAGCCTTATACAAAGGATGTCTAATCATTGTAGGGAATGAACCCAAAAACTTTGATGTTCAAATACAATAAGGAAACAATCATAACAAAGTGTTAATTAACTTAATCTTCAACATTTGGTTTTGTTGACGGTGTTGGACCCGCCAACATGTAAGGGGATCTCCCTGGTAAGAAGTCCCAATTAGACCTCAGACTGTTTGGTGTAGGAGTCCCAGCAGTGGGTCGTATGGTAATGCCTTGACTGCGATTTCACATAGAGGCAAATAAGATGACTCTATTGGTAGCAAGGGTGTGATAGCTACAGTGAGTCAAGGAAGGTGCATGAGAGGTTCTAACACATGGGGTTGAGATGAGTGCGCTCCTTGGAAACCTGTAATAGTACTCGAATGGGAAGGGAACATACGAGAGAAGATGTATCACAAGCTAGAAATCAAGTTAGCTGGAAATCCAAAGTGATGGTTAAACCAACAACACATTTTAGAAAGATTCATACATACTCATATAGAATAGTCCATACATGCATGCGTAAGAAAGCAAATACATATGCCATTTAGAGTAAACAAGATAGTTGGAATACAATACAACATATGCATGAAACTTGTTGAATCTTATTTATTCCAACTCCTTATTTATTCCATTCTCTATCTTTGTGCGATCTTCATGTCGTGTCGTTACCTCATAGCCTGAGTCTCCAGAGTTGCTTTCATCATCAATGGGTCTACTTGAAATCGCAACTTTGTTCCACCTCTGTGTTGTCAATAACCTTCCTCTTACATTTGTTGCATTCAGTATGCTACCCTCAACTGTTGTTCATGATGTTGCTCACGTGCGATGTTGCTACTATCATATATTGATGTGCTTGTCTATGAGCAACTTGATGTCTTCGTGGGTAGGCAAGTCCATAGACACTTGATCAACTACATCCCCAAGTGTGCTCTAAATGGTGTCTTTGACTCTGTTCTCTTGGAAACCATTGTACTTGTACTGCTGAGAGGCAAATGAACACTTGCGATACCTGGAGACATGGTAACACTCATGGCAAGAAATCTGTCAGTCGAAAACCAAAATGAACTTGTGGACTGACTTGCAACATATCTATGTGACTGATCATGAAGGTTGCACAATTTCGACCTGGAGGTCGGGAGACTAACTTCCAGGACTACGCAAGGCACAATTTGGGCAGCTGGAAGACTGACTTGCAACATACATGTGTGATTGATCATGAAGGTTGAGCAATATCAGCCGAGAGGTCAGGAGATTGACTACCAAGATTGTGTAAGGCACATTCTGAGTTACTGGGAGATTGACTGACTATTGGAACTACGTAATTCACAGTCCGGTCTGGCTGCTGACTACTAGAATTAAGCAATGCACAATCTTAGCTGGTAATGGTTGCAGGCTCAGTGACTACATTGCGCAATATTATGGACCAGTAGTCATTGTCCCTCAGAAATGCGCAAAACAGTCCTAGAGGACAGTGGCTGGGCAAAAATGCGCATTTCTAGAGAGGAAGACAGAGCCTCCCTTCCCCAGATTGCGCAATGATGTCTCAATGAAGGCAGAGTCTGGGCCGAGGTTGCCCAAACTCGCCGACAGGCAACTGAATGTGAATGTGAGTGTGAATGCAGGGCGATACTGAGTGTAAGCATGAGTGAATGATCATGCATGCAAACGGTTAATGATAGATTCATAAAATGAAACAACATGCATGTGGGTGAGGCGAGTCACCTAATCGACGACTGTTCATGAAAAACAGTTTCATGCATGTGACAATAGTGAGATGTTGACGAAAACTGAATTGGTGCTAGTACAAACAAGAATGTATTAGAATGACAACAAGCACTCACTAAAATGAAGTAGACAACATTCATACAAAGCGAAATACAAAAAGCGCCAGAAATGCAACACAGGTCATGGAAAGCAGGCTTACCCCAAAACAACTGAGCTGAGTGTGTCGACAGTTCCTAGATGTGATGTGGGATGTCAGAGCTGCAAGGTTGATGTGAGGAATGAGCTATGTGGCATCTGGTTTATGAGTTTTGATAGCATCGAGTTTGCAATGCGCATGCCACAAATCTAGGGAAAGCGACACTTGGTGGGAGGTTTCTAAAATGATCCTTGCATGTAACCTCCAATTGCTAAAAATAGGTCCCTGAAACAAGGAATGCATTTTCATGTTGCCTTTGGAAAAGTAGCCCATGCATGCAAGTCATTTTTACTTGGTCCCGGAGGGAACCAGTCAATTCAGCTACACATGCAAGAGACTGCTCGACTGCTGGGAGAAAATGCGCATTTCTGACTGGGAGCTGGGCTAGCTTCCTAGGAGATTTGCACAATTTCTAGGTAGAGAAGTTGACTGCTACCCAGATTTGCGTAAATTCTGGGTTAATTTGCGCAATTTTCACTGAGTGTTGATAGCCAGAATTGCGTAATTCTGGAGCTGAGCACACTGCCATTCAGGATTGCACAATTTCTTGAGGGAAGGCTAGTTGCCCTCTAGAATTGCACAATCTATTGGGGGAGCTGCTCAACCTAAAACTGGACCAAGTCCAGGTGATCAGCCTGTGAGGGGAATGCATCGAGCTGTGATTGACAGGTTGCTTTTGTGTAAGGAAAACACTGAAGCTTGTGTACTTGACGAAGCAAGACAAGATGTTGAGAAAAGTTGGAAGGGAGGCTCCAAAACGAAGCTGAGGAAAAATTTTGGAGGGTGGTTGTAACTGCTACAACACTTGGTGACACACTGGTAGAACTCCATCTCTCTAAATGGACCTTGTTCGTGAAAAGGTCTAACACCTCTGATGTATTGTTCAATTCTCAAATCATCTTGGTTTCACACTAGCTTGATTGTAAGATTTAGTATCTGCCAAGCTCTTGGTCGATTGACACACATTCCAAGCCAAGGCAACACAGTTGTTTCAATTGGGGTTGAAAGGTATATTCGTGCACAAGCAATATAGTCGTTAGAGTCTTAGTTTCATCTCTAGTGTTGCTCCACTGCCAGCAGGCCTGGACAGTACACTGACAGAGTCACATATGAACACAAGCATGGCTCCACTGCCAGCAAGCCTAGTTAGTACCCCGATGCAGTTACTTGCATCACGTCTCTGCATAGGAAGTCTTTCTCTTCTTTCACCTTATTCATTTTCATTTTTTCGAACTTTTTTCACTTTTTCATTTTTCATATTCATAACTATGCATAACACTTATTCATTTCAGAGGAAGAAGAGGGATCCCGACTTATTGAGAGCAAAAGAGGTTGTTCTTGTAGAGAAGTAGTTTATTATACCTCTGATGTGCTTGTTAAGGTTTTCCCCTTCACCTTGCTCTACTTGACTGCGCTGACAAGGATTTACCCAAAAACAACCGATTAGAGTAAGTGATACTAGTTAGCATGCAAGCGTTGTGTTTTCACCAAGGTTCACTTTGAATAGTACGTATTTTCCTTCTACATATCATGGACTAAAAGTAACAAGTTCTTCATACAAAGGCAGGATGACAGATAACCAAGTAGTGATAGCAACACAAGGCCCCTTGTACTTTAACCAGCTTGCTTCAAGAGTCATACATAGTTTCATGCAAAACTAACCTATGAACAAAACAAGCGAAGTAACAAACAAAAAATCAAAGTAAGAGCATAAGAAAAAGCGAAAGCAAAGCAAGTAAGTGAATAAGAAAGCAGACAAAAAAAAAACCAAGCAAGTAAGCAAACAACTCAAAAGAAAACACTATTCCTATTCCTAAGCTAATAGTGCATGGGTCATCTCACGTGAAGTGATAATTCCAATGCAGCCACCAGCGCATTGGTTGACCCATGTTGGAGAAGGCTCGGTCCACGAGCAACCCAGTTGTGTGAACTAGCAAACAAGAAAGATGTAACAGTGAAGACAAACAAACTCCGAGCTTACAAGTGACCACAGAACAAAGACAAGCGAAAGTGCATGACATGCATTCTTTGGAGCTTCCATGATGTTGTGCTACACTCATGTAGATGTTGAGTGTATGCATTCTCTTGACTATGACATGCAAGTAAATGTGAGAAAGGTAGACCACTTGTGTTGTGTATGTGTGCTTGCTGTGTAAGATTCCTCCAATGCATGAGTGATGGAATCATGTAGTTCGAGTGGAGGATGTGAAATCTGGGTGTTTGGTTGATCTTCTATGCAAAGTAGAGAGTGATGAGGAGCCTTGAGTGTTTCAACAATTTCCTAACCAGAAGTGAAACCAACCCCAGGACAGCGAGGGTCTGACATAACCATCAACTCGGGCTGAAGTACCTTGACAAGTTGGGGGGTTTCGACTTCGTTGACAGATAGATCATCGTAGACTAGTGTCTTGGTCAGATTAACAATGATTGAATCAACATCGCGATCAGATGAGGAAGTGAATAGATCATGACAACCAAGATCATAAAATTTGAGATGTTCGTCGACATCCTCATGATTTGATAAATCGGGCAGAGGGGTAGATGGGAAGAAAATATGTTCACCCTTTGTGTTTTTAGGAAAGATAGATGACAGATTGGACGGATTTTCCGAGGAAGATGTGTCCTCTCCAAACTGTAATGACATACTGACATTCGACATGTCATGTGAATGATCGGAAGTTGAAACATCCGTAAATGGGTTTGCACAGGGAATATCAGCAGTGGCAGGATCACAAGGGACATCACAATGAAGTGGATGAGGCACAACTGAAAGGGAGTCATCCTTCACCTCAAGTTCTTCTTTAGATTCCCACACACACTCATCATGAATGATGGTGCGGGTTGGTTGCATAACACCAACTCCATCAACAACTTGATCCTCGTTCACATCAGGTGAGGAGTTCGGAATGGAAGAACACAAGACAGTACAATCCGGAGGATCAACAGAACGTGAGGACGGAGGTCAAGGGAACGAATCCATGTGACAACCAACAAACTTGCAAGCCAAATCTGCGCAGATCTTAAGAGGAGGTGAGGTGGGAGGATGTGACAGCTCAACAGAGGTGTGTGCATGATCTCCCATCTCACTCCGCGGTGGTGGAGCTGCTTGATGAGGTGAAGGTGGACAGTCACTTGTGACAGCAACTGTGCCTGCCTGTGATTACGTAGTTCCATCACCAGAGTATGAGTTGGATTTGAGTGATTTCAAGAATTTTAGGTTTTCAGATATGTGAAGAAGATACTCAAATCTCCCATCGAGAAATTCCCAATCAATACCATCTTCGGGGAATCAATATGCAAGATTAAAAATGTGTCTGTAGAACTGCTCAACGGATACATCGGGTGCTTTTCGTAATTTCAAGATTTCTTTGTCGAGTGCTTGATAGTTAAAGTGACTGAAAGCACGATATATCACTGCGACTAGATGAACAAGAGAATGAATATATTTTTCAGGTAGCGTGGCACACCAGTGCATTGGGTGCCTTGAAGCATGTAGATGAACAACGCACAACTCGTGTATTCTTCAAAGAATCCATGTCTTTTGCATGAGCCTACAACGTTGACCGTGTGCCTAACCAAGGCTATGTAGCCTGCACCATCAAATGTTTTATGAGACAATTTATTCGAGAGCTTTTCCAAGATAGTGAAATCGTTTCCATAAGACATGCACTCTAGAAGAGCAACTTGGTAGTTAGTCATGATAGATATGTAGCGATTCAAAATAGATGTGAGGACTCAACTTGTCATCTGGCCCTCCTTCTAGCGCCAAAATGTTAACAGTGCTAGACCCGCCAACATGTAAGGGGATATCCACGGTAATAAGTCCCAATTAGACCTTAGGCTGTTTGGTGTAGGAGTCCCAGCAGTGGGTCGTATGGTAATGCCTTGACCGCGATTTCGCACAGAGGCAAGTAAGATGACTCTGTTGGTAGAAAGGGTGTGACAGTTGCAATGAGTCAAGGAAGATGCATGGGAGGTTCTAACACATGGGGGTTGAGATAAGTGCGCCCCCTTGGCAACTTGTAATCGTACTCGGATGGGAAGGGAACAAATGAGCGAAGATGCATCACAAGCTGGAAAGCAAGTTAGCTGGCAATCCAAAGTGATGGTTAAACCCACAACACATTTTAGAAAGATTCATACATACTCATATAGAATAGTCCATACATGCATGCGTAAGAAAGCAAATACATATGCCATTTAGAGTAAACAAGATAGTTGAAATATAGTACAACATATGCATGAAACGTGCTGGCTCTTATTATATAAATAAGTGTAAGTTCCAGTCATATAATACATCCATGTCCAACCACTAGCTCCAATAGTGGAATGTTATAGCCACATCCGCTTGCTCCTCCAAAGAGATGTACTAGCTCCGTGCAGTGGAGAAGCCAAGGTGTGTTACAATACTATCCAAGCTCTCTCCAAGATAGTCTTATCAGAAGATTGAATGACCAAAAGCCTATACAATGAGTTATTCAGGACTATTTATAGAAAAGGGTGGGGTGACCCTTGACATTCCCCTTTGTGACAGTTCAACTACCCTCATGACTCTTCACCTTCTCTATGATTGTTACATCCAACTATTTACACTTGACTTACACTTGACATGACTTAACATTACAATGTACATGTGCTCATGTGAGACAAAATGGCTTGAGCAAGCCATGCAAGACATCACTAACACTCGGTCCATTGAGGTGAGACCAACTCTTTGACATGCTTGTGATGGTGAAGATGGTGTGCTGATGCGAAGCTTGGTCATCGATGATGGTGTGTATGCACCCCATGGTGACATCTTGTTGAAGCGAACTCTTGCCTTCGTTGCATCCAATGCATTGGTATGGCTCCTTCATCCAACTCATCTGCTAATATGCGAATGATTTTCTTGGGTGCAACTGAACCAACAACACATTGATGCATAGTGTCTATGTTGATCTTCAAGTGCGTGCTGGTGGTCATGCACATCAACTTACTGAAATACATGTTCAGCTCTTGGACTTGCTTATTGTCTTCACCTTGGTGAGTGTGCTGATTGGGTTGGATCGTATCCATGCACACAATGACATGCACGCTATTGAATCCCTTGCATGAACCAACAACACTGCTCACCATGTCTACTCCGTGTCAGCTGCTGGGATGGATCTTTAACTTTTACGGGCACAATTTCATCTGTGAATGTATGTTGCGCCCCTTGTTGTTCCTGTTCTTGCTGCACTCATTCTCTTGTCTATGCAGCTTCATGTTCTCTCTTGAGTTGTTGTTTCAACACATGCAACTCCTTCTTTGTTCCATTCTCTATCTTCACATGATCTTCATGTCGCGTCGTCACCTCATAGCCCGAGTCTCCAAAGTTGCTTTCATCATTAATGGATCTGCTTGAGTTCGCAACTTTGTTCTGCCTCTGTGTTGTCAACAACCTTCCTCTTACATTTGTTGCATTTAGTATGTTTCCTTCAACTATTGTTCATGATGTTGCTGATGTTATATCTTGATGTACTTGTCTACGAACAATTTGATGTCTTCGTGGGTAGGCAAGGCCATAGACACTTGATCGACTGCATCCCCAAGTGTGCTCTGAGTGGTGTCTTCGAATATGCTCTCTTGGAAACCATTGTACCTGTACTTATGAGAGGCAGATGAACACCTGCGATACCTGGAGACATGCAACACTCATGGCAAGAAATCTATCAGTTGAAAACCAAAATGAACTTGAGGATTGACTTGCAACATACCTATGTGATTGATCATGAAGGTTATGCAATTTCGGCCGGGAGGTCGGGACACTGACTGCGAAGACTACGTAAGGCACAACCTAGGCTGCTGGGAGATTGACTGGCTGTTGGAACTACACAATGCACAGTCCAGTCTTGTTGTTGACTGCTAGAATTGCGCAATCTTAGCTGGCAATGGTTGTAGGCTCAGTGACTGCATTGCGTAATTTTTTGGGCCAATAGTCACTGTCCCTTAGAAATGTGAAAAACAATCTTGGAGGAAAATGGTTGGGCAAAAATGCACATTTTTGGAGTGGAAGACAGAGCCTTCCTTCCCCAGATTCAACAATGTTGTCTCAGTGAAGGCAGAGTCTGGGCCGAGGTTGCCCGGACTCGCCGATGGGAAACTGAATGCGAATGTGAGTGTGAATGCATGGCGATACTAAGTGTAAGCATGAGTGAATGATCGTGCATGCAAACGGTGAATGACATATTTAGAAAACAAAACAATGTGCATGTGGGTGAGGCGAGTCGTCGAATCGACGACCATTCGTGAAAAACTGTTTCATGCATGTGACAATAGTGAGATGTTGACGAAAACTGAAACGGTGCTAGTAAAATATAGAATGTATTAGAACAACAACATGCATTGACTGAAATCAAGCAGACAACATTCATATAAAGCGAAATACAAAAAGTGCCCGAAATGCAACAAAAGTCATGGAAAGCGGGCTTACCCCATAACAATTGAGTTGAGTGTGCCGACAGTTCCTAGATGTGATGTGGGATGTCAAAGCTGCAAGGTTGATGTGAGGAACAAGTTTTGTGGCGTCTAGTTGATGACTTTTGATAACATCGAGTTTATGACGCGCATGCCACAAATCTAGGGAAAGCGACACTTGGTGGGAGGTTTCTAAAATGATCCTTGCATGTAACCTCCAATTTATAAAAGTATATCCCTAAAACAAGGGATTCCTTTGCATGCTACCTTGGGAGAAGCAACCCATGCATGCAAGTCAGTTTTTCTTGGTCCCGGAGGGAACCGATCAACTCAGCTGCACATGCAAGAGACTGCTCTACTGCTGGGAGAAAATGCACATTTCTGGTTGGGAGATGGGCTGGCTACCAAGGAGATTTGCGCAATTTCTAGGCAAAGTAGTTGACTACTGCCCATATTTGCACAAATTCTGGGCTGAGCAACCCTGCTGGGGAAAATTGCGCAATTTTCACTGAGTGTTGACTGCTAGAATTGCGCAATTCTTGAGCCCAACAGGCTATCAGTCAGGATTGTGCAATTTATAAAGGGAAGGCTGGTTTCCCTCCAGAATTGTGTGATTTCTTGGGGGACTACTCAACCTGCAACTGGACCAAGTCTAAGTGATCAGCCTATGAGGGGAATGCATCGAGCCATGATCGACAGGCTGCCTTTGTGCAAGGAAAACACTGAAGCTTGTGTACTTGACGAAGCAAGACAAGGTGTTGTAAAAAGTTGGTAAGGAGGCTCCAAAATGTAGCTAAGGCAAATTTTGGAGAGTGGTTGTAGCCGCTACAACAGGTTCTAGAAGGGGTGCCTCATGAACTAGCCCAAGATTGACTTTAGATATAGAGTGTAGTGTAGGGCCTTTATGGCTAAGACACATAAGGTTGGTTCAAGATGAAAACCTTGCTTAATTGGTCAAAAGAGCCATATTTACTCACATTTATTGTATTTATCGGAGGATATATCAACACACATACAAATAAGGTTTGAACACAATTAATTAAGTTTGGGTCAAAAAGAGAATTACTAAAATGTAAGTCCATTCCACTTAGTTGTAGGATTTATTCAAATTAATCTTCATGAATAAGGCATCAAGGCTAGATGTTCAGACCCATTTCATTGCTTCCCAAATTTCTATGACATTCTTTAGAATATAGCTCCTGTGGATAAAACATTTCTTCTCAAGGTGAATGGTCTTTGGGAGAATGTGCTTGTTGCATGGAATTAGTGGTTTAGCCAAAATTTTATAGAATGTATTTAGTGGATTAATAGGGTTTCATTTAGCCATCAACTTTGTCCTCACTTCCAATATTTAGTTTGTCAATGAGCATTGTTCATCACATAATACTTGCCTTTGGCATTTAAAAACAAAAAAATCTCTATTTTAGTTGGTTATTATCTATTCCCTAATACAATGTATCATTGCATTGTGTATCCTTTCACAACATTAAATCCATATCCTAATAATGTACAACTTCAATCATCCACATACATCAGATGAAATCCTTCCTCATATTCATTGCAACTATAATAGAACTTGCAATAGTTCTATTTGCAAAAACCCTTTTCATGTTTGCATAAGGTTCTAATCATGGATCCAGCTAATGTAGCTATGCCCATTGCATTAGCAAAAAATGGGTCCTCCCATGCTTAGCATGCAGAAGACTAAGAAAAAAAACATTGAATGAGATTATGGAAGATATTACAACAAGTTCACAATATTTGTAGAAAAATAATGCTAAGTAAAAGCACTGACATGATCAACATCAAGTTCTACACATGTTTTGGGTTGTTGATAATATATCCTTACATTTGTTGAAATAATGAACAATAGGCCCTTCTAGGAATCCTAAACCATTAGTTATGGGCCTTACATCATCACCAAAATAATTGTGGTCGAGTATGTTATGAATTGAATCTTCTACCCTTCCTCAGCTTACACCTTATCTTTAATGTGGAGCTATTCTGACCATACTTTACACCTTTGTTGGACACCTCATAGGTGGTAGAGTACTCAACCCATATTGAGCTCAACTCTAACTAAATTTATACTTGGCCAAATCATGGACACTAAGAGGAAGAGCACTTTGGTCTAGAACATTCAACTTTATTGAACTGTCAAAATAGGATAACTTCTTCACTAGAGCGAGCGGTTAACCAAGAACTAGATTGAATAATAGAAGTTTCCCCATATTTTGCAAGAACTTAATACAATAGGAATCATTACTTCCCTAAGGGGCATGGGTGATACGAGGGATAATTTGTCTCTTCCACCATCTTATGAACAATATTGATTTCAATAATCTTGGAGTCTTGGAACTGCAACATAATTAGTGGGCCCTTCAAATAATTTCTTGGGGTTTTCAACAATGCATATAGTTGTATGGATACAATTTCGAGGGTGGGGTTTGTTAAGATATTTCCACAATGTATCATATTAAGGATTAAAATATTGTGTGAAAAAGTGATAGTATTGGGAAAGTGACATTTCAACTCAACTTTTCAAGGCCCACCTTTCTTGTGCCATCTTGACTCCTATTTTTATCATATTTTTCTTTATAGTTTTTACATTGTAGGGTTTCTTTTTCAAATTAGTTTGAATTAAAGCTTCATGAATGTATACATAAATTTAATGTAAAAATGGACTATGAATGCAACATCCAAAGGCATAGCTCAAAAAAATTACGAAATGGCTTTAATCAGAACACCCATGAGTTACATCTTGAGGGGAAAATAGATTAATCCAAAATACCTAGTGTTGTAATGTCATAACTTATTTGAAACAAAAAATAAGAGATTGTAAGGCCAAAGACTACAAGGATGCATAGAAAACACAAAAAGGTACCATGACAATAGGAGTAGGAGGTTGATCATGGTGATATAAAGGAGGGTCCAATCAAAATACTAGAGGATCACAAGGCCTCATCCATAACCAACAAGCAATAGGAGCTTAGATCCTTTTGATATGGGAAATTCCAAAGTCAAATATTTATTATTGTTGTGTGGTGGTATTGGGGCCAACTCCTCCCTTGTTAATCTTGAACATATCTACCAACTTAGAGGCAAAGCTTATTGGCTCTTATGATTGAACTGATAGAGGGAGGCTTAGAAGGTCCAAGTGGCTCTTCATTATATAAGAAGGCCCACCTCAAAATCCAAAACTATTAGGGTACTACATCTTAATTTTAATCTCCATTGCTTGGACATTGATTTGCAAGGATAAGATGTCTCCATTTAACATGGCATCAACATATGATGAGAGAACAATATCAAAGAAAACATTATTACATATATTTTATAACTAATGAAACAAGTCAACCCTAATAAGTTTCCATTCTGAGTGAAACTCAATAGCCTAAGGAAGCCAATTACCTAGCAATGAAACCTTGCAAGTTAGAGGGGCATGGAGATATCACTGGCATGCAAGACTTGACCCATGCTTAGACTTGGCTAAAGTGAAAAATTGGAAATATACTTAAGGGTTCTTACTCACCCATATTATGGAAATCATGGGTTCTACACATCTAAGTATGACAATCTCTTATCAATAGGTAGCTCTCCCATAGTTAAACACAAAGAAAAAACTACTTAATTGAGTTCTAACAATGGGTTCCAAATGATGTGGATGTGTAAGAGCCAAGGTTGTTGTTGACATTTCAATTATTATAGTTTATTTAATGGACCTTCAAATGAACTTCTTGAAGCAAAGGAACTTACACCCTTTAATTGATGTATACATTGTGAAAGTTGTGGAATTGTCCCACTTGTAAAATCACTAGGACTAAGCAAGAGGAGGCCCATCATGATCATGAGATCACCAAGGATGATGCCTTGAATTCAATCTAGAATGAACTTATCTACATTTATTAGGAATAATTCATGCTTAAGTTCAACCCAAGAGAGCAAATTTTGGGATAGGTTATTAGACATATCATTGTCCATATGAATACTACTAGAGGCTTGACCTCAAAATTAACAAAAGGTGGCTACTGGAGGTAGGATTTCTTGAATGACATGCTATTTTGGAGAGAAACATCCTTCTAAGAGAGATAAGGCTTAATAGTCTCCTCAAAACTTCCATATACTCTACATAACAAAAGTAAGAACAAATTTAACATGAGAAGTATGGAAGAGGTTTGGGAACGAGATTCTCTACAAAGGGAGTTTCCCAAGCTAGATGCCTTGTCTAACTTAATGGTGCAGTAAGGCCCTTAAGGGGTCTTTCACATCAACAACTTGTGTTACCTATTTAGAAAAGAGGGTTTGAGCTTATGGATGGATTTTCATAATACACAAAGCTCCAAATCTCATGGAGTACAACAAAGCTCTCAATTGATTATGTGAAAACCTTGAATGTTGTATTTTTTAGCCTATAAAAAGTTCTTAAAGGCCTTCTCCAATTCAGAGAAGGCCACATTATATGACACCCAAAAAGGGGAATAATAAACTTTGGTAGCATGCAACACATTAGCATAGATTTGGAATTAGTTGCAAGAGATAAAGTTTTAGTCAGCCATTTGTCGATTTCTATTCCACTCCTTGCATGACAACTTCCATAGGTCCTATTGATGCGGGAGCAACCAGCAACAAAGCAGCAAACGTGGACCAGAGGATTAGAACAAAAGAAAAGCGAGATTTAAAGGAGAAAAATAGATTTAAAAAAAGATAAAGCAGATTTAAAGCACGCATGCATGAAGCTTTTGTGGAGAAAGTCAAGAGAGGATAGGATTGATCCTTCCTAAAATTCTTATAAATGTAATGTGATATATATCTTATTTGTGAGTAAAATAGTGAGTGAGCAAGATGTAGTCGATTGTGAGTGGGGTTTTAAGGCTGAAATGCCTTAGCCTGGAATGTAATTTGTTCTGTATATATATATATGAAACGTGTTCTAGTATTGTGTACCCCTACACCTATGTGTATGGTATAATTAAGTTAAATCTTGTGTTCAAGCTTGTTGATCCAAATATCATGTATCTGTTATATGTAAATGTTTGTTAAAGACAGCATGCAGCGCAGAGAAGTTTCTGAGATGATGTAGAAGATGAATGCTCTACCGGCGAAGAAGGTTGAGCTCTACCAGCGAATTAATTCACGAAGGAAACAAGCTCTAGACTTTTGTTTTTAAAGAAATTGGGATTTTGGGCAACCCCAAATTTCATTTTCATCTGGTGGTATCAGAGCAGTAAGGATCTATGGAAGAGGTTACCGTGTGTTAAAATGAGAGTTTATGGTCTTGCTATTGTAGATGGCAGTAGAGGAAGGTGGAGAAATTTGCAGCAACTTAAGAGGATGCCAAAAGACCGAGTTGGAGGTTGTGGGTACGTTGTACAGAGGGGCTGTTACTATTAGAGGTTGGTTGCAGCTCACAGAAATCATGGAAGCAGTTATAGTGAAAAGAATGCAGTGGATAAAATTGCTATTACGAAGACCAGAAGCATATGACCAGGAGGTCATAAATTTTGTGCCTCGGGAGTCTGATGCGGGAGCAACCAGCAACAAAGCAGCAAACGTGGACCAGAGGATCAGAACAAAAGAAAAGCGAGATTTAAAGGAGAAAAATAGATTTAAAAAAAAAGATAAAGCAGATTTAAAGCACGCATGCATGCATGAAGCTTTTGTGGAGAAAGTCAAGAGAGGATAGGATTGATCCTTCCTAAAATTCTTATAAATGTAATGTGATATATATCTTATTTGTGAGTAAAATTGTGTGTGAGCAAGATGTAGTCGATTGTGAGTTGGGTTTTAAGGCTGAAATGCCTTAGCCTGGAATGTAATTTGTTCTGTATATATATATGAAACGTGTTCTAGTATTGTGTACGCCTACGCCTGTGTGTATGGTATAATTAAGTTAAATCTTGTGTTCAAGCTTGTTGATCCAAATATCATGTATCTGTTATATGTAAATGTTTGTTAAAGACAGCATGCATCGCATAGGAAGATTCTGATGATGATGGAGAGATGAATGCTCTACCAACGAAGAAGAGATGAATGCTCTACCAGCAAAGAAATCACGAAGGAAACAGGCTCCAGGATCTTGTTTTTTTAAAGAAATTGGGATTTTGGGCAACCCCCAAATTCTCATTTTCATCACCTATGGTGATCCTCAGAAGGTGAAAGGTATGCCCATAAAATTGAAGGTTTTGCTTAGTTGTATCTATCATCACATTTGGGAGGTTAGCATGTTTGTCATGGGTTCTTGGTTATGTGTGAAGCACTAAGTCTTAGCCCACAAAATTATAGAGGTCAAGCCTTATACAAAGGATGTCTAATCATTGTAGGGAATGAACCCAAAAACTTTGATGTTCAAATACAATAAGGAAACAATCACAACAAAGTGTTAATTAACTTAATCTTCAACATTTGGTTTTGTTGACGGTGTTGGACCCGCCAACATGTAAGGGGATCTCCCTGGTAAGAAGTCCCAATTAGACCTCAGACTGTTTGGTGTAGGAGTCCCAGCAGTGGGTCGTATGGTAATGCCTTGATTGCAATTTCACATAGAGGCAAGTTAGATGACTCTATTGGTAGCAAGGGTGTGACAACTACAGTGAGTCAAGGAAGCTGCATGAGAGGTTCTAACACATGGAGTTGAGATGAGTGCGCTCCTTGGAAACCTATAATAGTAATCGAATGGGAAGGGAACATACGAGAGAAGATGCATCACAAGCTAGAAAGCAAGTTAGCTAGAAATCCAAAGTGATGGTTAAACCAACAACACATTTTAGAAAGATTCATACATACTCATACAAAATAGTCCATACATGCATGCATAAGAAAGCAAATACATATGCCATTTAGAGTAAACAAGATAGTTGGAATACAATACAACATATGCATGAAACTTTTTGGATCTTATTTATTCCAACTCCTTATTTATTCCATTCTCTATCTTTGCGCGATCTTCATGTCGTGTCGTTGCCTCATAGCCTGAGTCTCCAAAGTTGCTTTCATCATCAATGGGTCTGCTTGAAATCACAACTTTGTTCCACCTCTGTGTTGTCAATAACCTTCCTCTTACATTTGTTGCATTCAGTATGCTACCCTCAACTGTTGTTCATGATGTTGCTCACGTGCGATGTTGCTACTGTCATATATTGATGTCCTTGTCTATGAGCAACTTGATGTCTTCGTGGGTAGGCAAGTCCATAGGCACTTGATCAACTGCATCCCCAAGTGTGCTCTAAATGGTGTCTTCGACTCTGTTCTCTTGGAAACCATTGTACTTGTACTGCTGAGAGGCAAATGAACACTTGCGATACCTGGAGACATGGCAACACTCATGGCAAGAAATCTATTAGTCGAAAACCAAAATGAACTTGTGGACTGACTTGCAACATACCTATGTGACTGATCATGAAGGTTGCACAATTTCGACCTGGAGGTCGGGAGACTAAATTCCAAGACTACACAAGGCACACTTTGGGTAGCTGGAAGACTGACTTGCAACATACATGTGTGATTGATCATGAAGGTTGCACAATTTCAGTCGAGAGGTCGAGAGATTGAATACCAAGATTGTGTAAGGCACAATCTGAGTTACTAGGAGATTGACTGACTATTGGAACTATGTAATTCACAGTCCAGTCTGGCTGTTGACTACTAGAATTAAGAAATGCACAATATTAGCTGGTAATGGTTGCAGGCTCAGTGAATACATTGTGCAATATTATGGACCAGTAGTCATTGTCCCTCAGAAATGTGCAAAACAGTCCTAGAGGATAGTGGCTGGGCAGAAATGCGCATTTCTGGAGAGGAAGAAAGAGCCTCCCTTTCCCAGATTGCACAATGATGCCTCAATGAAGGCAGAGTCTGGGTCGAGGTTGCCCAGACTCGCCGACAGACAACTGAATGTGAATGTGAGTGTGAATGCAAATGCAGGGCGATACTGAGTGTAAGCATGAGTGAATGATCATGCATGCAAACGGTTAATGATAGATTCATAAAATGAAACAACATGCATGTGGGTGAGGCGAGTCACCAAATCGGCGACTGTTCGTGAAAAACAGTTTCATGCATGTGACAATAGTGAGATGTTAACGAAAACTGAATTGGTGCTAGTACAAACAAGAATGTATCAGAATGACAACAAGCGCTCACTGAAATGAAGTAGACAACATTCATACAAAGTGAAATACAAAAAGCCCCAGAAATGCAACACAGGTCATGGAAAGCAGGCTTACCCCAAAACAACTGAGCTGAGTGTGCCAACAGTTCCTAGATGTGATGTGGGATGTTAGAGCTGCAAGGTTGATGTGAGGAATGAGCTATGTGGCATTTGGTTGATGAGTTTTGATAGCATCGAGTTTGCAATGCACATGCCACAAATCTAGGGAAAGCGACACTTGGTGGGAGGTTTCTAAAATGATCCTTGCATGTAACCTCCAATTGCTAAAAATAGGTCCTTGAAACAAGGGATGCATTTGCATGTTTCCTTGGGAAAAGTAGCCCATACATGCAAGTCAATTTTACTTGGTCCTGGAGGGAACTAGTCAACTCAGCTACACATGCAAAAGACTGCTCGATTGCTGAGAGAAAATGCGCATTTATGGCTAGGAGTTGGGCTAGCTTCCTAGGAGATTTGCACAATTTCTGGGTAGAGAAGCTGACTGCTACCCAGATTTGCGCAAATTCTGGGTTGAGCAACCCTGTTGGGGAAATTTGCGCAATTTTCACTGAGTGTTGACATCCAGAATTGCGTAATTCTGGAGCCGAGCACGCTGTCATTCAGTATTGCACAATTTCTTGAGGGAAGGCTAGTTGCACTCTAGAATTGCACAATTTATTGGGGGAGCTGCTCAACCTAAAACTGGACCAAGTCCAGGTGATCATCCTGTGAGGGGAATGCATCGAGCTGTGATCGACAGGTTGCTTTTGTGTAAGGAAAACACTGAAGCTTGTGTACTTGACGAAGCAAGACAAGATGTTGTGAAAAGTTGGTAGGGTGGTTGTAACTGCTACAACACTTGGTGACACACTGGTAGAACTCCAGCTCTCTAAATGGACCTTGATCGTGAAAAGGTCTAACACCTCTGATGTATTGTTCAGTTCTCAAATCATCTTGGTTTCACACCAGCTTGATTGTAAGATTTAGTATCTACCAAGCTCTTGGTCGATTGACACACATTCCAAGCCAAGGGAACACAGTTGTTTCAATTGGGGTTGAAAGGTATATTCGTGCACAAGCAATATAGTCGTTAGAGTCTTAGTTTCATCTCTAGTGTTGCTCCACTGCCAGCAGGCCTGGACAGTACACTGACAGAGTCACATATGAACACAAGCATGGCTCCACTGCCAGCAAGCCTAGTTAGTACCCTGATGCAGTTACTTGCATCACCTCTCTACATAGGAAGCCTTTCTCTTCTTTCACCTTATTCATTTTCATTTTTTCAAACTTTTTTCACTTTTTCATTTTTCATCTTCATAACTATGCATAACACTTATTCATTTTAGAGGCAGAAGAGGGATCCCGACTTATTGAGAGCAAAAGAGGTTGTTATTGCATAGAAGTAGTTTATTATACCTCTGATGTGCTTGTTAAGGTTTTCCCCTTCATCTTGCTCTACTTGACTGCGCTGACAAGGATTTACCAAAAAACAACCGACTAGAGTAAGTGATACTAGTTAGCATGCAAGCGTTGTGTTTTCACCAAGGTTCACTTTGAATAGTACGTATTTTCCTTCAACATATCATGGACTAAAAGTAACAAGTTCTTCATACAAAGGCAGGATGACAGATAACCAAGTAGTGATAGCAACACAAGGCCTCTTGTACTTTAACCAGCTTGCTTCAAGAGTCATACATGGTTTCATGCAAAACTAACCTATGAATAAAACAAGTGAACTAACAAACAAAAAATCAAAGTAAGAGCATAAGAAAAAGCGAAAGCAAAGCAAGTAAGTGAATAAGAAAGCAGACAAAAAAAAAACCAAGCAAGTAAGCAAACACTATTCCTACTCCTAAGCTAACAGTGCATGGGTCATCTAACGTGAAGTGATAATTCCAATGTAGCCACTGGCGCATTGGTTGACCCATGTTGGTGAAGGCTCAGTCAACGAGCAACCCAGTTGTGTGAACCAACAAACAAGAAAGATGTAATAGTGAAGAAAAACACACTCCGAGCTTACAAGTGACCACAGAACAAAGACAAGCGAAAGTGCATGACATGCATTCTGTGGAGCTTCCATGATGTTGTGCTACACTCATGTAGATGTTGAGTGTATGCATTCTCTTGACTATGACATGCAAGCAAATGTGAGAAAGGTAGACCACTTGTGTTGTGCATGTGTGCTTGCTGTGTAAGATTCCTCCAATGCATGAGCGATGGGATCATGTAGTTCGAGTGGAGGATGTGAAATCTGGGTGTTTGGCTGATCTTCTATGCAAAGTAGAGAGTGATGAGGAGCCTTGAGTGTTTCAACAATTTCCTGACCAGAAGTGAAACCAACCCCAGGACAGCAAGGGTCTGACATAACCATCAACTCGGGCTGAAGTACCTTGACAGTTTGGGGGGTTTCGACTTCGTTGACAGATAGATCATCGTAGACTAGTGTCTTGGGAAGATTAACAACGATTGAATCAACATCGCGATCAGATGAGGAAGTGAATAGATCATGACAACAAAGGTCAGAAAATTTGAGATGTTCGTTGACATCCTCATGATTTGATAAATCGGGTAGAGGGGTAGATGGGAAGAAAAGATGTTCACCCTTTGTGTTTTTAGGAAAGATAGATGACAAATTGGATGGATTTTCCGAGGAAGATGTGTCCTCTCCACACTGTAATGACATACTGACATCCGACGTGTCATGTGAATGATCGGAGGTTGAAACATCCGTAAATGGGTTTGCACAGGGAATATCAGCAGTGGCAGGATCACAAGGGACATCACGATGAAGTGGATGAGGCGCGACTGAAAGGGAGTCATCCTTCACCTCAAGTTCTTCTTTAGATTCCCACACACACTCATCATGAATGATGGCGCAGGTTGGTTGCATAACACCAACTCCATAGACAACTTGATCCTCGTTCACATCAGGTGAGGAGTTCGGAATGGAAGAACACAAGACAGTAAATTCCGGAGGATCAACAAAACGTGAGGACAGAGGTCAAGGGAACGAATCCATGTGACAACCAACAAACTTGCAAGCCAAATCTGCGCAGATCTCAAGAGGAGGTGAGGTGGGAGGATGTGACAGTTCAACAGAGGTGTGTGCATGATCTCCCATCTCACTCTGCGGTGGTGGAGCTGCTTGATGAGGTGAAGGTGGACAGTCACTTGTGACAACAACAACTGTGCCTGTCTGTGATTGCATAGTTCCATCACCAGAGTATGAGTTGGATTTGAGTGATTTCAAGAATTGTGGGTTTTCAGATATGTGAAGAAGATACTCAAATCTCCCATCGAGAAATTCCCAATCAATATCATCTTCGGGGAATCGGTATGCAAGATTAAAAATGCGTCTGTAGAACTGCTCAACGGATTCATCGGGTGCTTTTCGTAATTTCAAAATTTCTTTGTTGAGTACTTGATAGTTAAAGTGACTGAAAGCACGATATATCATTGCGACTAGATGAACAAGAGAATGAATATATTTTTCAGGTAGCATGGCACACCAGTGCATTGGGTGCCTTGAAGCATGTAGATGAACAACACGCAACTCGTGTATTCTTCAAAGAATCCATGTATTTTGCATGAGCCTACAACGTTGACCGTGTGCCTAACCAAGGCTACGTAGCCTCCACCATCAAATGTTTTATGAGACAAGTTACTCAAGAGCTTTTCCGAGATAGTGAAATCGTTTCCATAAGACATGCACTCTAGAAGAGCAACTTGGTAGTTAGTCATGATAGATATGTAGCGATTCAAAATAGATGTGAGGACTCAACTTGTCATCTGGCCCTCCTTCTAGCGCCAAAATGTTAACAGTGCTAGACCCGCCAACATGTAAGGGGATATCCACGGTAATAAGTCCCAATTAGACCTCAGACCATTTGGTGTAGGATTCCCAGCAGTGGGTCGTATGGTAATGCCTTGACCGCGATTTCGCACAGAGGCAAGTAAGATGACTCTGATGGTAGAAAGGGTGTGACAGTTGCAATGAGACAAGGAAGGTGCATGGGAGGTTCTAACACATGGGGGTTGAGATAAGTGCGCCCCCTTGGCAACTTGTAATCGTACTCGGATGGGAAGGGAACAAACGAGCGAAGATGCATCACAAGCTGGAAAGCAAGTTAGCTGGCAATCCAAAGTGATGGTTAAACCAACAACACATTTTAGAAAGATTCATACATACTCATATAGAATAGTCCATACATGCATGCGTAAGAAAGCAAATACATATGCCATTTAGAGTAAACAAGATAGTTGAAATATAGTACAACATATGCATGAAACGTGTTGGCTCTTATTATATAAATAAGTGTAAGTTCCAGACATATAATACATCCATGTCCAACCACTAGCTCCAATAGTGGAACGTTACAGCCACATCCGCTTGCTCCTCCAAAGAGATGTACTAGCTCCGTGTAGTGGAGAAGCCAAGGTGTGTTACAATACTATCCAAGCTCTCTCCAAGATAGTCTTATCGGAAGCTTGGATGACCAAAAGCCTATATAATGAGTTATTCAGGACTATTTATAGAAAAGGGTGGGGTGACCCTTGACATTCCCCTTTGTGACAGTTCAACTACCCTCATGACTCTTCACCTTCTCTATGATTGTTACATCCAACTATATACACTTGACTTACACTTGACATGAATTAACATTACAATGTACATGTGCTCATGTGAGACAAAATGGCTTGAGCAAGCCATGCAAGACATCACTAACACTCAGTCCATTGAGGTGAGACCAACTCTTTGACATGCTTGTGATGGTGAAGATGGTGTGTTGATGCGAAGCTTGGTCATCGATGATGGTGTGTATGCACCCCATGGTGACATCTTGTTGAAGCGAACTCTTGCCTTCGTTGCATCCAATGCATTGGTATGGCTCCTTCATCCAACTCATCTGCTAATATGCGAATGATTTTCTTGGGTGCAGCTGAACCGGAAACACATTGATGCATAGTGTCTATGTTGATCTTCAAGTGCGTGCTGCTGGTCATGCACATCAACTTACTGAAATACATGTCCAGCTCTTGGACTTGCTTATTGTCTTCACCTTGGTGAGTGTGCTGAATGGGTTGGATTCTATCCATGCACACAATGACATGCACGCTACTGAATCCCCTGCATGAACCAACAACACTGCTCACCATGTCTACTCTGTGTCAGCTGCTGGGATGGATCTTTAACTTTTACGGGCACAATTTCATCTGTGAATGTATGTTGCGCCCCTTGTTGTTCTGTTCTTGCTGCACTCATTCTCTTGTCTGTGCAGCTTCATGTTCTCTCTTGAGTTGTTGTTTCAACACATGCAACTCCTTCTTTGTTCCATTCTCTATCTTCACACGATCTTCATGTCGCATCGTCACCTCATAGCCCGAGTCTCCAAAGTTGCTTTCATCATTAATGGATCTACTTGAGTTCGCAACTTTGTTCTGCCTCTGTGTTGTCAACAACCTTCCTCTTACATTTGTTGCATTTAGTATGTTGCCTTCAACTATTGTTCATGATGTTGTTGATGTTTGATGTACTTGTCTACGAACAACTTGATGTCTTCGTGGGTACGCAAGGCCATAAAAACTTGATCGACTACATCCCCAAGTGTGCTCTGAATGGTGTCTTCGAATCTGCTCTCTTGGAAACCATTGTACATGTACTTCTGAGAGGTATATGAACACCTGCGATACCTGGAGACATGGCAACACTCATGGCAAGAAATCTATCAGTCGAAAACCAAAATGAACTTGAGGATTGACTTGCAACATACCTATGTGACTGATCATGAAGGTTATGCAATTTCAGCCGGGAGGTCGGGATACTGACTGCCAAGACTACGTAAGGCACAACCTAGACTGCTGGGACACTGACTGACTGTTGGAACACACAATGCATAGTCCAATCTCGTTGTTGATTGCTAGAATTGCGTAATCTTAGCTGGGAATGGTTGTTGGCTCAGTGACTGCATTGCGTAATTTTTTGGGCCAATAGTCACTGTCCCTCAGAAATGCGCAAAACAGTCTTGGAGGAAAATGGTTGGGCAAAAATGCACATTTTTGTCGAGGAAGACAAAGCCTTCCTTCCCCAGATTCAACAATGTTGTCTCAGTGAAGGCAGAGTCCAGGCCGAGGTTGCCCGGACTCGCCGACGGGAAACTGAATGCGAATGTGAGTGCGAATGCATGGCGATACTAAGTGTAAGCATGAGTGAATGATCGTGCATGCAAACGGTGAATGACATATTTAGGAAACGAAACAATGTGCATGTGGGTGAGGCGAGTCACCGAATCGACGACCATTCGTGAAAAACTGTTTCATGCATGTGATAGTAGTGAGATGTTAACGAAAATTGAAACGGTGCTAGTAAAAGATAGAATGTATCAGAACAACAGCAAGCATTGATTGAAATCAAGAAGACAACATTCATATGAAGCAAAATACAAAAAGCGCCCGAAATGCAACAAAAGTCATGGAAAGCGGGCTTACCCCATAACAGTTGAGTTGAGTGTGCCGAAAATTCCTAGATGTGATGTGGGATGTCAAAGCTGCAAGGTTGATGTGAGGAACGAGTTCTGTGGCGTCCAGTTGATGAGTTTTGATAACATCGAGTTTGTGACGCGCATGCCACAAATCTAGGGAAAGCGACACTTGGTGGGAGGTTTCTAAAATGATCCTTGCATGTAACCTCCAATTTATAAAAATATATCCCTAAAACAAGGGATGCGTTTGCATGCTACCTTGGGAGAAGAAACCCATGCATGCAAGTCAGTTTTGCTCGGTCTCGGAGGGAACGGTCAACTTAGCTGCACATGCAAGAGACTGCTCTACTGCTGGGAGAAAATGCACATTTCTGGTTGGGAGATGGGCTGGCTACCTAGGAGATTTGCGCAATTTCTAGGCAGAGTAGTTGACTACTGCCCATATTTGCGCAAATTCTGGGCTGAGCAACCCTGCTGGGGAAAATTGCGCAATTTTCACTGAGTGTTGACTGCTAGAATTGCGCAATTCTTGAGCCCAGCAGGCTATCAGTCAGGATTGTGCAATTTATAAAGGGAAGGTTGGTTTCCCTCCAGAATTGTGCGATTTCTTGGGGGACTGCTCAACCTGCAACTGGACCAAGTCCGAGTGATCAGCCTATGAGGGGAATGCATCGAGCCATGATCGATAGGCTGCCTTTGTGCAAGGAAAACACCGAAGCTTGTGTACTTGATGAAGCAAGACAAGGTGTTGTAAAAGGTTGGTAAGGAGGCTCCAAAATGTAGCTGAGGCAAATTTTGGAGGGTGGTTGTAGCCGCTACAATAGGTTCTAGAAGGGGTGCCTCATGAACTAGCCCAAGATTGATTTTAGATATTAGAGTGTAGTGTAGGGCCTTTATGGCTAAGACACATAAGGTTGGTTCAAGATGAAAACCTTGTTTAATTGGTCAAAAGAGCCATATTTACTCACATTTATTGTATTTATGGGAGGATATATCAACACACATACAAATAAGGTTTGAACACAATTAATTAAGTTTGGGTCAAAAGGAGAATTACTAAAATGTAAGTCCATTCCACTTAGTTGTAGGATTCATTCAAATTAATCTTCATGAATAAGGCATCAAGGCTAGATGTTCAGACCCATTTCATTGCTTCCCAAATTTCTATGACATTCTTTAGAATATAGCTCCCATGGATAAAACATTTCTTCTCAAGGTGAATGGTCTTTGGGAGAATGTGCTTGTTGCATGGAATTAGTGCTTTAGCCAAAATTTTATAGAATGTATTTAGTGGATTAATAGGGTGTCATTTAGCCATCAACTTTGTGTCTCCAACATTTAGGATGAATTTAACGGAACTATGGTTGATCCCTACACATATGGAGCCATTCACAAGGGAATTTTTATAGACTTGTAATAGGTCCATCCCAACAAAATCCCACATGGCCTTATGAAAATCATAGGGAAATTATTGAGGCCATGTGGCTTGTTATTGATCATTTCATGGAGGGTTGCCACCAAAGCATCAAAATTTAGGATTAAGTCACACGACATACATTGTTCCTTAGATACCAACATGATATTAATTCCATACATCTTTGCATGGAAACCCACATTTCTTCATTTAGGCCCTAGTTTTGGAAGGTCATATTGTAGTGAGAAACATATTCATTCTAGATATCCCCTTTGCAAGTAGTTCATATTTGGGTTGTTTTCATTGTATGGATTTTCATATTGGCCTCCTTGATGGAAACATATTTAAATATAGTTTTGGTGTTTTTGTTACTAGTTTTAAGCCAATGAACCTAGGCTCTCAACTTGGTTCTTGTTGAAAAATGTAGCAAGAAATTCTCAATTTGATTTTGCGTAGATTAAAATGAGAAAATTCGAAATTCCACATCAACAGACAACTTGGAAGAGTTAAAGGTGACATGGCTCTTGTCACTTAGTTAGCTTATTTTAGTTGTATGTAGTGATTCCTAAATTTTAGGAGCCTAGGTTGTCTTAATTTCAGAGTTGTAATGAGTTAAACTAGTTCTAAATGTTAATAGAACTAGTTGGTGGTTCATTAAGTAGTGGGACATCAGTCTAACTCAGAGATCATCTAGTTAACCAATCAATCAACTAATAATTAGAGCATTCATGGAGTTTCCAAGGAAGTGTACAATTAATTATATACTAGATTGAGTGTATAGTTCATTGTATTGGTTAGGTGATCAACCCTGAGGAATTGCGCAAGCAAATAGGGGCTCAAGTAGAGGAAAAATTTGACCAAGTTTGGGTCAAAGCTTCTCAGTGAGCAGATAGATGGGTTATGCACTTGCAAATTGTGCTCAGTTGAGAAAAGAGATTGGAATACATCTCTATTCATCATATTAATGCAAGCATGCATTGGGGTTTTTTGCATTTTTCTTTCCCCGAGAAAATATTGTTTGCATGTGTGTGATTTCTTATTGCATGTCTAAGATTTTTGTTCTAAATTGTGAATTACTTTCTGTAGAGCAGTAGAGCAGGTTTGTGTCTTGTGATTTTGAAATCTAAATCGTAATTTCTATAGTGCTTTTAGCTTGATGAATCTAATCTAGGCAAAAAATAAGATGCAATCTAGCTCTCTGAGTTTATTTTTCTTCACCATGATGGGCCCATTGCAAGCCTCACAACTTCCTCCAATTAAACTTGAACTTTCCATTTCCCACAACCTTGCATGAAGGAAATAATGTTAGAAACAACATCATCCCACTAGACAAGCCAACTTGTATCACCACATGGCTAAGGAATTATATTCAAAATAGTTTAATTTCATGTTGTGTAATTCAAGCACTGAAGGTAAGATACATCAATGATATATCATTTTTTTGGAAAATGTCTTATGAGCTCCCTGTGAGATGGAAAAGAAATGACATGATCATTTATAGCATAGCTATGGTATGCTAACATGAACAAGCCTACCTCCATGAGAGTTCAAGTACAATATTTTTACTCAAAAAGAAGGCCTTGATTAAGCCTCTGATAAATCATCTTTGGCCCCATTCTAAAATTGATCATAGTCCACTAGATAACAACATAGACCTAGTACTAGTTACAACTAGGTCATTGAGCCCATAATGGCCTTTAAAGAAAACTAGGCTTCTTTTCTTAGTCAAGAAGGTAACACCCCTTCTTTATCTCCTTGGTGTTCAACTATGTTAAAGTCTCCACATACGATCTATGGTGTGTTAGGGAATTCAATTTCTAGCCAATGCTAGAATGTTGCATGCTCCCCTCAATTGTTAGAGGAAAATATAATAACTAGACCGAGGAGTCAATCTTGAGTGATAGTGAAAGAATTATTTGAAGGGGGCTAGCCTCCTAGTCAACATAGCTAAGTGAGAAGTGATTGGCACACCAACTCCTCCTTTTCCTTTAGCATTCTCAAAGAATATATGAGAACATCTAAGCCATTTAATGGCCAAAGTTGTACATAACATAAAACTTATCATTTTGACTTCTTTCAAACACATAATATTTGTCCCACCAATTGAAATCTATAGTTGGAGGGTAACGTGGTTGTTTTCAAGGCTTTTTTATCCTCAAACATTCCATGACGTAGCTTTATTAAAAACCAATGGCATTGTATATCCCCTCACCATTATCATCGAGATATCATAGAATGCTAAAAGAGTTATTTGTGATAGTTTTTATTTAGAGAAACCAATCTCCAAGCGTATTTTATCATTTAGCTTGGATTCTAGTCTCATTTATAGTTTATTTTCCTAGGGCATGAAAGAATAATGGAGGAGATTAAGCTTGATGAATATCATTCCTAAACTTATATGAATCTAAAGAATGTTTATTGGTTGTATTAGTTTATGACATGTCAGAGCTAGTTGCAATTATAGTTTTAGAGGTTGAAACTTTTTGGCATTGATCCTTGGGAGTGCTTATTTTTCCTTGCTACCTAAGTCCAACTATCTTCACCTGCACCAAAGGCATAAGGGGTTTTAACACCTAGTGGGTGTGGAGGGGGGAGGGATATGCTCTACATGAGTTAGGTCATTGTAGGGTTAGCCCAAAACATCAATGAAAAGACAAATATATGATGATGTGGGCTTTCACCCTAAAACTAGGTGTTTAACAAGTTGATGTAGTTGATTTACTGCCTAATAATACTATATGTTATTTGTAAGAGCATGAATTCATTAAGGTTTTTGAAAATTCCACCTTAACACAAACTCAACATTATGGCCTAGGGTTCAATAACCACTCTGATTCATGGCAAACAAATTTCCTTAAGGGGGAAAGGTATGTTCTAGGGTCATTCAGAATTGCATAGTGCAGACAAAAAATTAAACCAAAATTAGGTAGGAAAGTTACACAACTTGCTTAGTAAAAGTCATGAGACTAGGTAGAGAAGACAACTAGAGTGTTCTTACAATCCTAAGGGTTTCAATGCAAGATTCCCATCACATGGGCCAATCATTAAATTAAAATAAAAAGAATCATTTTGTCACACTATGGGTATAGGTGTAATACTCATTGTGCAGCTCCCACGCTTGCCTAATCCATCCCCACATAACTATCTCAGGAGGCATCCTATCAACAAAATACACTAGAATGGATCTTTCTCCAATTAAACATGTTATTAATCATATTTAAAATTGGGAAGCATCATATTAGGATGGGGGTCATTACATTTAAACCTTTGAAATAGTTTTCTGGGGAGTCTTTGGTATCATGATTACTTTCTAGAGTAGTGGTTGCTTCCAACAAACTAAAAGATATTTCATGCTATGAGGAACCCATAATGCCCTCATTATCCTTAAGATTGAATGACCATGAATTAACATGGAAACCATGCCCATTCAATGCAAAATCACATGTAATAACTCTAAATCAACCCCAAGACATCATAATGCTTCCATCAACCTTTGCTTCATATTCTAATAAAAGGGGTTTTCCTCCTTTTTATAAAGGGAATTTTTGTGAATGAGCATAGTTGTCACATCTCTTCTTAGAGATAAGTGTAATGTTCCCTCCAATTCCCATGAACTCTCCAAGGCCCATGAGAAATTTTACTTATATTTGACCTAACCTTCATAGTCATGTCATGGAAATGGAGTCCCAAAATTATTCCTTTTTCCATCTACTTCAAAACTAAAAACCAATACCATCATCATGTTAGGTTCGTTGAGACCTTTCCAATGATATAAATTTTACCCCAATCCAACTTACATATCAAAAGTTATGACCATTATAGGTTTGACCCATTCAACTTTTCCATCTCATCAAGGTCTACCACATGGCCCTCACATGGTGCCTACGCGGTCACTCCACCACTCCTCGATAAATCTGCATGGAATGGACTAGACACATGTAGGTGTTAGTGTAGTTAGGGCCAGTCCCCATCACCACAACTAAAAAATAACCTTACCACATACTGGCTACTGACCCCCCAACCTGGCCAACTCCTGATTCGCCTAGGAGTCGACCAACTTAGATCCAAACTTTTCCTAAATGTCGCTTCTGGGATGACTCGCCGACCTCCAACTTGGCCAACTCCCCACTCAAGTTGGGCTATGTTTTTGTGAAGTTCTCAGACTTTGCGTTTGTTTGTGAAATTATTTGAAGTTGTGCACCCTATGTTTTCATGTTTTGATTGCAGCTGTAGGACTTTGCCTCATCCCTTATGCGTTCATGGTTTATAGATCCAAGCTCATCCAAACCCCATTTGCCCTATCTTAGACATGAAGACTCAGTCTTCTATTCCTAGCCAACAACCTTTCTGATTGAAATGCACAATGAATACTCATTCCCCAAATTTCACTAAATTATCACAAAGTCTCAGGCCATGGCATTTAACCATTAAAATACATAGATATCATGCAAATGAATGTACACCACAATTTCATAGGGAAACTTAGCAAGTTCCTAATTTACTTATATGCAATTATGCGACTTAAGTTTGTCCAATCCTTACAACTCAATACACACAAAGCATAGGAATATAAATAATAGCATTACATTCCCAAAACCATGTTTATTATTATAGCTAAACATGCACTAGCATAAAACATAATTAACAACAATGCTTGCCACATATCCATATTCATTGATTTAGTGAAATAACATCACAAGAACAAAAATATAAGCAAGTACTTATCTTATAAGGTAGTGTGGCAGCGGCTATTGGGACTTCAACTCTCCACCTAACCTTAGTATGACTTCATTTCTCTCTTTCTTGTAGTCAACCACTCTTGAGCCAAATTCTAGAGCTTGAGGAAGAGTTCTCAAAGGAATAAAACCAATGTTACGAGCTGAAATAGGGAGCCCAGAGGCTACACCACCTCCATCCACTAGCTAATTAAGAAGTCAAGTTGAAATAAGGAGTCTAGAGGCTACACCACCTCCACCCACAAGCTATTCAGGAAGTAAAAAATACAATAAGCAAGGACTCGTTCATCTCATGCGTTCTCAACAACTCTCCACCATTGCGCCACTTAGTCTTTAACTCGGTTAACATCACACATGGGTTCTTTACAAGCACACATATTCTCAGCTTAATTTTAGGAGAGGAGTTTCATTTTTTCCTAGAAAGGTTCATCAATTGGATAAGTTATTGTAGGAGCATATAAACCACCTCTTCAAATAATTCATCATTTAGTGCAAGCACCATTGTTATCATCCCCATGGCTAAACCTGGTGGTTCATCAACCCCACAAATACCTGAGTGTCTCTCTCTTAACTAGTAAGTTCATCAATCGAAAAATATTCTTAGTGGGTTCATCAGCCTTAAGGAAAGCCATTGCTCTGTGATTCACAACTAGCAACCCCTCTTGGGTTTCTTTAGGTGGGCTATCACTAGAGCGATCACCCTCCTTCTCGAACTCTCTTTGCATCTTATTTTCATGTCCTTCCTCTTGTGAGGAATTTTAACCCTCTTCATGACCAACTGAATTGCCCCTTCCTATGAATGAATGAATCATGCCCATCCTTGAATGAATGAGTTATGCCCTTCCTTGTATGAATGAATGATGCCCCACTTCGTTCATATGTTTTCTACGTGGCCTTCCATTATCACAATTGCAACTGTATTCTGGTTGTGTGGACGTGCACTTGACTAGTCCAATCATCTCCCAATGCAATCCACCATAATTTCATTTTTGTCATCATTCTCTTGCATATATTTCCAAAGAAGTATGGTTCTCATACTTTCTTTCTCTAGCTAAATTCAAGGTACAATAAGCTCATTTAAGGCACACCGGTCAACTTCCCATGACTAGCATTAATAACCAACTTCATTCAACTTCCCAAGCAATCTCCCTCCACAAGCTTTGAACTTTGTGTCCAAGTAACTCAGCCAAAATTTAATTTCAACAAAATTACTACATTATTTACAACAATGGAATTTTCCAACGGTCATCATAAACCCACCCTCTTGGAGGAACACCATCCTCAGTTTTCTATACCCAAACACATTTACAATCGTGATTTAAACCAATCACAAAACCATTAGGAGTTGTATATACACAACTATGTACATTCATTTACAAACTTATTTACAATTGCTTAACCAAAAAAAATGGGTATCATGTCTGCATATGATCAACCATCTCCCATGTGGCTTCCTTGGGCCCAAAGTGCCTCCACTACACTTTAACTCGCTTTATTGCTTAATTTTGGAGTTTGAGTTTCCTTTGATCTAGGATGGATAGAGGATCTGGCTGCAACTTTCCCTTTGGTTCTACCTATAACACTGACCAATCAAATACATGATTAGCATCCTATACATATATTTTGAGAAAAAAAAAATATTATGAAATTTTACTCTTGGTGGCAAGGCAAGCCAATAGGCCATTATCAAGCACTTGAAATGTCCCACAAAACCATGGTTCCAACTTGGTACATGACCCAATTTTTAAAGAGATTCTCTTGGGTCTAACTCGTATGTAGAAACGATCTCCCACTTTAAATTCCTTGTGCACTCTATGTTGGTCTACATAACTCTTTCCTCTCTTTAGCCACCTTTAGATTCTTCCTGATGGTTACCATTTTTTGTTCTAATTCTCTGAGCATATAAGGCACAATGAGGACCTGTTGTCGCTACAACAAACACCCTCCAAAACGTTTCCTACACTCAAATTTTGGAGCCTACTACAGATCTTGTGATCAGTCATTCCTTATTCATTTCTTGGTTAGTTGATTGTTTTGAGCTCCCTTCTTAGATTGGAAGTGTCGAGGGTACTTGCTCACACATGCTTAGTCTGCAACAAGTTCATGAGCACATTCTTTTACATAAGCTTGAACAAGCATAGCAATGTCCACCAAAATTGTGCTTGTGTGATGTCTAATCCATGTTGATAGTCAGTGCGCATTGACATCGACAATTTTCTCACTTCCATCTGGGTTTGTACTTCTATTTCGATGAGTTTTGAAAATCATCACTTTCACACATCTTTGTTTTTGCGAGTGTCACTTTCATGTTTTTGGTTGTCGTTTTTGCCTTCTTTCACTCTAATTAGTGTCATTTTCATGTTTTCTTCACTCTGTCATGTGTTGCTTTCACTATCGTTCACATATCGCAAGTGTCATTCACACTTTAGCACTTGTCATCTTATAACATGTTAAGTGTCACACAATGTCCATAAGCTTGTTTTCGTGGTTTCAAGAGGTTCTCCTTATGTAAATGAGTCGATCTTACCATGTAAACTTTCGTCGCACTCATTTCCAAATTTTTAAGCACTGTCGCACAAGTGTCGTCATGGTCGTCGCAAAGTGTATCTTTAGTGTCACACTTGTAATACGTTGTCTAATGGTTGTTGCACTGAGGGAAGTATGTTTTTAATGGTTTCCAGATGATATATGTTGTTTCATTAAGTACTCTAAGTGTGTGATCACATTCAAGTCCTATCACTATTCACTTCAGTTTCATTAATCCCACACTTAGCCAAAATTTTAGAAAATTTCCAGCAACTTAGCCTCATCTAGCCTTCCTGAACTACACATTGCGTAGTCCTAGCCCTCAAGTTGCAACCCTACCTCTTGGAACTATGTAATGCACAGTTCCTACCTTCCTGGATTGCACACTACACAGTTTCAGTGCTCATGCCCAAGCCTTGGCCTCCAAAATTGCACAATTAAGCCCTCTAACTTGGCCCCAACTACACACTGCCCAATCTATGAGCTCAAGCCTCAACCCTGAGCTCTTGAAATGTGTAACTACACAATCACCAAGTCTTCTCTGTCTCCCAAAACTGTGCAGTCGAAAGAAACAGTGCAGAAACCTACAACTTGACTCACAAAGCCTCAAAACCGTGCAATCTGCCTACACAATCCAACCTAAAGTGTGAATTGCATAGTCTCAAGGCTCAAGCCTCAGCCTTGAGCTCTTAAACTACACAATTACATAATCACCTAGGCTCCCCGGTCTTCCAGAACTACACAACGGGAAAAATCAGTGTTCAAGCCCTCAGCTTGGCTCCCTAAGCTCCCCAACTAAGAAATATTTTTGCTTAGTCCAAGCCTGAACTGCGCATTGCATAGTCTCAAGGCTCAAGCCTAACCCTTGATTTCCTAAGTTGCGCAATTGTGAAGTCACTAAGCCTCTCCCTCAACCTTCCACCAAGTTTTTGCTCAGTCAGTAGATTACCATGCAACATCTTAGACTAGGGTTTTATTAGACTGATGTCATCTTGTCATGAATGGATTGTAGATGTAGTAACTCTATATCATGCTATGGAAAGATGACAGAGAAGGAGATGGAGAAGGAGGACATGCTAGAAGACACATATGGAGCTGAGGAGATAAGAATATCATCAGATAAGAAGATGAAGGAACACTGGACTACAACAGAAGATCAAAGATCAAGACTGCATGAAGACTCCATCTTATTTACAACCCTTTGGAGGGTAGATATGAAGAACAAAGCATATCTCCCATGAAGATAAAGCATTGGATACATCTCTTATTGAAGGCAGAAAGAAAGAAGTAGCAAGAAGGACATCTTAGCATTGCCATATCATCATGTAGTCCATGTCATAAGTGTCATGTCATGTCCTACACAAGTCATCATGTGCCACATTATTTGTGGATTATGAAATTCTATAATGGAAAATATGTTGTAAAGTGGAAGTCTGAAGGACAAATTCAAGATATGAAGAGTCATGTAAAGTCGAAAAGTCATAGGAATTCAAAAAATAATGGGGGTAGTCAAAGAGTCACGAGAGGTGCAACATGACCTCTTGGTTATATATACACCCTCATTGTATAAGCAAAGGAATTTTCACCTTGGCTCCTCCTGCAAGGCATTAGAGAGATATACTAGTTATTTTGGGGAGCTAGGAGTGGATCCAATGCTCCATTATTGGAGCTAGTGTTTTTCATTGTATACATGTGTCTTGGAAATTTTACTTAATATTAGAAGCCTTATGGGTAACAAATTCTTCATGCATCGATTATGAATATTTGTAAGACTATTTTGTGAATGTTTGCAATTCATGTTTTCTTTCATCTGTGCTAAAGTAGTTGAACTATTTTGTATATTTTGGTTCTTATCATATTGAGAATGTGTTGTAATGGTAATTATCATTGTCACATCCTCGTGGACTATTCTGATAGATATTAGATAGTTCTTTCTTATTGTAATCATTGCAATGACTGTCATGTCTTTGTGAACTATTCCACTGGATGTTGAATGGATTCTTCTTGTTTATGTGTATCTCTACTAGGGTGGTATTATTATGCCTCTATTAGAAGCTCACTTCTCTTCCCCCTCTGCAGTAAAATAAGTTTGACACACATACGAACAAACACTCACCAGGCACACCCCTTTGCTTTTCAAAGGCACATTTGCACTCCTCTCTCTTGTTGACAGTTAGAGCCTAGAAAAATATGTAAGAATATATGGTAGTCGGGCCAATACCCGGAATAGGGCTCCTATTCCAAACGGTGTGGGGTCTTATTTGGACTTCACATTGGGGAGACCCCCTTGGTTGATGGATTTCCAGGACCATAAACAAAATGGTGCTAGAAAGAATGCCAAATGAGAAGTTGTTCCTATTGCATTTGTTTTGAATCTCTTATCTTAAATGGCTCTTTCCCAAATCATAATCCTGGAGTATTTTTCTAACCCACCTCCTGGTAAACTTTCATTGTTCACGAAACTTGTTCATTCCTTGTCTCAATTCAAGTTTAATGGAAAGGGTGGTATGCTTTTATCCAGACACATAAATGATTTTCTTGGGTTCTGTAAATCTCTTGAAATTGATGATGAAGATGTTATGTGTATTTTATTCACCCTCACTCTTGAAGGTCATGTTAATCGATGGTGTCATACCTTACTTCTTCCATTCACTCTTTTCATCAATTTATTAAGGAGCTTCACCAAGATTTCGATTGGTATGATTACCAAGATTTTCACAAAAGATTCAATCAACTTAGAATGGAGCCTGATGAATTAGTTGAGGGTTTTGCTAATAGATTCCTTCATTTATATTATGAGTTTCCCGAAGAAGATATGGATCAAAATTTATGTAAGAAAAAGTTTGAACATTTGGTTTAGATTTTTTTGAATCAATTTGAATCTAAACCTCCTGATGTTTTCTCTTCACCAACTCTTGTAAACCATGAGACACCTCTAGTTTTAGAGGAGCAACCTATTACTCCTTTTGTTCCTTGTCCTCCTCCTTTTCTATTCCCGATATGTGTGCCTCCTTGTGATGATTGTAAATTCAGGAAATCCACAAATCAGTACATTTCCATCTTCTCATTCTTCTTTCACTTTTCATGATTCATATTCAATGGAGGAAATTCTAGAATAGCTCATGAATCCTACGTTGAAGACTAACTACTCCATTCTGCACGATGACGTTATTATTCATAGCTCTAGTCTTGAATCTAATTTGGATTTTTGCTATCCCCTATCATCTACATGCCATGACTTTTTGTACCATGATCCGCTTGAGCGATCTGTTCCACCAGCTAGTTTCTCACACTCTTTTGTTTTTAAAGTTGCTAGTTAGGTTTAAGGTAGTCACATTACACAGGTAGAGGAGCAGGAAGGTGAGGATTCTTTCAATATTTTTCAAAATCCTTCGTTTAAAGATGGTTTCTCCTCATTCTTGGTCAATATCAAATCTGTTAATCTCGATAGTGAATCTAATGAAATAATTTTTTTTATATCTGTAGTCTTGGGAAACAATCATTTTGATGATGATGATTTTGTTGATGTATGCGATGACTAATTCCCAAGTGCGTCAACTAATCTTTTGGTTTCTCATTAAGATTTCAATTTAGATCTAAAATCTGATTCGGTCAAATAATATGTTCTTATCAAAACTTCCTCTTCATCTCACTATCCCTCGTGTTCTACTCTTTGCGATGCATCTATTTGTGATGAAGATACTCCATCCTCTTCAAGTTCTTCATCCAATGACTTATCTTCTTAATTGACATAAGGCAATGAAATTATCCATGATGAAAATGAAAACAATCAAATCATTGATTACTCTTTCCATCCCTCATAATCTCTTCTCTTGCATGAAGACAACTCTCCAAACTAGTTTTCTCATGTAATTTCTTTGATTCATACATCTTCAGATTTGTGATCAGATGAATCTTTCAACTTGAGTAATATGGTTGTTGAAGATGAAAAATCCAGTCAAGTTAGTGACAAATATGGTTTCCACTTGGTGAGCAGTGGCCTTATTGAACTAGTGATATTAGCTATCATCACACCATCCACGACCTGGTTCAATCTTCAAGATGCAATTTTAAATTCCTTGAAAGTTCTGGGACTTGTCGGGGATTCAAGGCACTTCAACTTCTGTTGATGGTTATGTCAGGATCTCGTGACTCTAGTAATCCCCCTTGACTAAGACAGATCTGGTTTATCTCGTACAATCCTTCTCTTTGCATGGTTTTGCTCAATGAAAATCTTTTGAAATATGTTTTGTATCTCAAATGTAATCTTTTGAACTTTCAATATTTGGTTTCTGATTGGATTTGATAATCTTATTCAGTTGATCAATATTCATGCAAATATATCGCATCAAACTCGGGTTTGGAATGTGTATTTCTCATAGAGTCATGGAATTGCGAAGTTGATCATTTCAAAAACTATCTTTGGTTGAAGGGATCATTCCTATTAGATTCATTTCTTAATAGTTAGCTCATGGTTTTTCTTTCGAATTTTGTGTTGCAGACCTTTCCCTTCATTGCACCTAAAATCCTCTTGAGTGATAATGAATGCACGAGTTATTGCGCGAATCAAATTCTCCTTTGTTAACTATGTCTTAACTGGTCACATTTGTTTGTTGTGCTGGCATCCCTTTTAAATTCGTACGATGGTTACAATGCTTGTACAGTTTGTCAACGATTACAGGAAAATGGTTTGCCACATTAGACTTGCAAAGAAGTTGGTTTGATTGTTTGGAGCATTTGAAGAGTTGTTCAAATTGATTTATCTTCATTAAATACTAACAGGGAATCTGATGCTTTAATCAATCCATTTGATCATAATATTAATTGTAATTTGTTTTATCATTTTCCAAGCAGCATATTTGATGACAACTGTTTCACATCGATTAATATTTATGGTTTATCTGACTATTCAAATATTTGTCTAGGAGTTGAGGCACTTCATCCTTCACCAATGGTTATGTGAAGTCCTCATTGCCTTGGCATGCTTGCTGAATATGATTAGATCTATTTTCCCTCATGAAATTATCATCGTAATCCCATGCCTCTAATTGAAAATTCATCTTTTCAAATATTTCGAGGTTTTCAAGAGGATTATCTTGAATTTTACGATCCAATCGCTAAATGGTTGGAACAATCTTACTTGGAAAACTCTGTCGCAAATAACAAGTTTCAATATTTCTTCATGCTTGTTAAGGAGTTTGGGGTAGATGGAGACACACCTGCAAGAAAATTTCGAGGATTGTTGAATGATGGTTCTCGATAAAAGGGTAAGAATGCAAATTTTTTAAAAGTAGTAACTACGACATATATTTCTTCTGACAAGAAAGACCTTCAGTTTTTTATGAAAGTTATAGAAGCTCTTATCTATTCCATTGCACATCGTTTTATATTTTAATTTATTGCATCTTTTTTATTGCAGGTCAGGAAAAATTACGGTAGCTACAATCAAATTTCCATTATACGTGACGTCGACCTTCTAGCTGGTTAGGTTAGGAGTAGTTCCAGTTGCATTTTAGTTTACCTGCACATGCATCTTGCATTCATTTCCTATAGTTTGTCTTATGTTTTCTGGTTTTGGTTTCGCATGATGTTTTGGTTTAGCCACTTTCTATCTTGTCTTTTGGTTTTTCTCCCTTGTTGTGTGTTGTCTTTCCTTTTGTTTTGTGAGACCTTGCATGAATATGCTCTGTTGGCTCAAAAGGGAATGTGGCAAAATAGAAAAGGACTTTATGACACTGCAACATTTGGTTAACTCTTTGTCCTTCTTCCTTGTCTTGGTTACATATTTTGGTCAATGATGTTTCGACGGAAAATATGATCCTTGCGTTAAGAAATCCTTGTGTCAAACCATGACCTCCATGTCTATTATGGAAACCTCATGCCTACACTTGGGTTTTTATGTTTTGGTTTTTTTAGGCTGATCTAATCAAGTAGAGAAGGACAAGGGAAAAATATAAACGAGCAAACCTAAATCAAAGGTATCTATATGCTTCTCTGAAGGAACAACCTCTCGCGCTCTCAATAAGTCGGGATCCCTCTTCCACCCATAAATAAATAAGTGCCAATTCATAGTCCTCTTTAAATAAAGGAAAAATAAGAGAAAGGCTTATTACGTAGAGAGGTGAAGGAATCAACTCTGTCGAGATACTTTCCGGGCTCGCTGGCAGTGGAGCAATGTTTGTGTTCCTGAAGTGACTCTGTTGGGGTATTGTCCAAGCCTGCTGGCAGCGAAGCAACACCAAAGATGAAAAACTATACTCTAAAAATCTAAAGCTCACGAACTTCATTACCCTATTTTGATTCGAAACATTGTGTGATCACTAATCTTATGTTTTTGTTTAGCCGAGTAAAGGAATGAAGGGGACTATGTTTATGCACTGGGTAAGTGGGGAATCCATGGTAATCTGAATGGTGAATCAATAATCCCTGAAGAACTAGACCCTACATAAGAGAATTCACCAAGGCAAAGAAGTATGAGTTCTACCAGTGTGTCACCAAGTGTTGTTGCTGCGACAAACACCCTCCAAAATTTTGCCTACACTCAAATTTTGGAGCCTACTACAGATCTTGTGATCAATCATTTTATAGTCACTTCTTGGTAGTTTATGCTTTTGAACTCCCTCCTTGGATTGGAAGTGTTGAGGGTACTTTCTCACACATTCTTAGTCTGAAACAAGTTCATGAGCGAATTCTTTTATGCAAGCTTGAACAAGCATGGCACGATCCATCAAGATTGTGCTCGTTCGATGTCCAATCCATGTCGATAGTCATTGCGCATTGACATCGATAATTTCTCACTTCTAGGTGCATTTGTACTTCTATTTCGGTGAGTTTTGTAAACTGTCACTTTTGTTTACCTTTATTTTCGAGAGTGTCATTTTTATGCTTTCAATTGTCACTTTTTCTTTCTTTCACTCTAATTAGTTTCATTTTCATCTTGTCTTCACTCTGGCATGTGTCACTTTCATTGTCATTCACATATAGCAAGTGTCATTCGCACTTTAACACTTGTCATCTTTTGGCATGTTAAGTGTTGCACAATGTACATAAGCTTGTTTTGGTGGTATCAAGAGGTTCTCCTTCGATAAATGAGTTGATCTTACCATTTAAACCTATATCGCCTCATTTACAAAGTTTTAAGCATTGTCGCACAAGTTTCATCATGGTCGTCGCAAAGTGTATATTTATATCGCATTTGTCGTACATTTTCATAAAGGTTGTCGCATTGAGGGAAGTATGTTTTTAATGTGTTTTGAATGATCTATGTTGTGTCATCAATAACTCTAAGTGTGTGATCACAGTTAAGTCCTATCACTATTCACATTACTTTCATTGATCCCACACTTAGCCAAAATTTTAGAAAAATTCCAACAACTTAGCCTCATCCGGCCTTCCTGAATTGCGCATTGTGTAGTGATAGCCCTCAAGCTACAACTTTGCCTCTTGACATTGCACAATGCACAGTTCCTCCCTTCCAAGACTGCGCACTGTGCAGTTTCAGTGCTCAAGCCCGAGCCTTGGCCTCCAAAATTGCATAATTCAACCCTCTAGCCTCACCCTAACTATGCACTGCGCAATCTCTTAGCTCAAGCCTCAATGTCGAGCTCTTGAATTGCGAAACTTGCAATCAACAAGTCTTCTCTGTCTCCAAAACCTATGCAGATAATAGAAACAATGCAAATCCCTATAGCCTGACTCATGAAGCCTCAAAATTGTGCAATATGCCTACACAATCCAACTAGAATTGTGTATTGCGCAGTCTCAAGGCTCAAGCCTCAGCCTTGAGCTCTTGAAATGTGAAATTATGCAATCACTTGGGCTCCTCGGTCTTCCAAAACTATGCAATGGGAAAATTTAGTGTTCAAGCCCTCAACCTGGCTCCCTAAGCTCCCCAACTGCACAATGTTTTTTCTCAATCCAATACTGAACTATGCATTGTGCAGTCTCAAGGCTCAAGCCTAACTCCTGACTACCTGAGTTGTGCGATTGCGCAGTCATTGAGCCTCTTCCTTAGCCTACCACCCGGTTCTGGCTCAGTCACTGGATTATCATGCAACATCTTAGACTAGGGGTTTATCAGACTAATGTTGTCTTTTCATGAGTGGATTGTATATGTAGGAACTCTATTATGCTACACATATAGATCTGAAGAGATAAGAAGATCACCAAACAAGAAGATGAAGGAACACTGGGCTACAACAGAATATCAAAGATCAGGGCTGCATCAAGACTCCATCTGATTTACACATCCCTTCGAATGGTAGATATGAAGAACAAATAATATCTCTCATGAATATGAAACATTGGAAACATCTCTTATTGAAGTCATAAAAAAAGAAGTGGCAAGAAGGATAGCTTGGCACTACCACATCATCATGCATTCCATGTCATCAGTGTCATGTCATGTCCTGTCATGAGTCATCATGTGCCACATCATTTGTGAATTATGTAATTCTATATTGGAAAATATATTTTAAAGTGGAAGTCCAAAGGACACATTCAGAATATGAAGAGTCATGTAAAATCAAAAAGTCATAAGAAGTCGAATAGTCAAATTTCTCTTATGTGATTTCTACCAAAAGACTTTGCTTAAGTCATAGGAAGTCAAATAGTCATGGGGGTAGTCAAAGAGTCGCAAGAGGTGTAGCATGACCTCTTGGTTATATATACACCCTCATTGTATGAGCAAAGGATTTTTCACCTTGGCTCCTCCCACAAGGCATTAGAGAGATAGACTACCTCTTTTGGGGAGCAAGGAGTGGCTCCAACACTCCACTATTGGAGCCAGTGGTGTTCATTATATACATGTGTCTTGGAACTTTTACTTAATATCAAATGCCTTATGGCCAACACGTTCTTCATGCGTGGATTATGAATATTTGCAAGACTATTTTGTGAATGTTTGTAATTTATGTTTTCTTTCATCTGTGCTAAAATAGTTTAACTATTTTGGTTATTTTGGTACTTATCATATTGAGAATGTGTTGTAATGGTAATTATCGTTGTCGCATCCTCATGGACTATTATGTTCGATATTAGACAAATATTTCTTGTTGTAATGGTTGTAATGACCGTTGAATCTTTGTGGACTATTTTTCTGGATGTTGAACGAATTCTTCATCTTTATGTGTGTCTCTACTAGGGTGGTATTATTACCTCTCTCTTAGAGGCTCACTTTTCTTCCTCCTCCGTAGTAAAATAACTTTGACACACATACAAACGAACACTCACCAAGAACACACCTTTGATTTTCGAAGGCACGTTTGCACTCCTCTTTCTTGTTGACAATTAGAGCCAATGAAAATCATAAGAATATATGGCAATCTGGTCGATACCCCATATGGGGCTCCTATTCCAAACAGTGTGAGGTCTAATTAGGTTTTCACATCAGGGAGACCCCCTTAGTTGACAGATTTCCAACATCATCTGTTATAGACATTTTTGGGCACTTCAACCCCAATCATAAATGTACATAAACTGAGGGCTCCTAAGTCCCTAAAAGTGTTGCTTCACTACCTAAAGGAACAAGGTCAGCTGATTACATCATCTCCCAGACGTTCTCCACTAAAACTGCTCATAAATGGTCAAAAATGGACCATACTGAAAGCCCAGTGCAGAGGGTGCGATGCATATCACCTTCCCAGTGTACAAGGTGCGATGCATACTAAATTACTCCTCTGTAGGGTACGATGGTCGGGAATGGACAAATGGCAGGGACAAAATGTGAGGTGGAAGATCATGGAATCTTCTAGAAGCTTCCCCTCTGACACTTGCCTCTCTGTTTTCGACGAGGGATGAGTAAGAGATCATCATTCTCCAAGTGGAAGTAGGAACTACAAGAGAGGACACTAATCAAGATTCCAGAAAATGACTCACCTCCCTATAATCATCTATATATGGATCCCTCATCACAGAGATCTAGAGGCTGGAATTTTGTATCTTATAGAGAACTGTTGTTGGTTTTCTGGTGTACATTCATAGTGTTGGGTGATCTAAGCTTTGCTTGAGGTGAAGAAGGGCTTTCTAGCCAGAGGATGATGTTGGGTCAGAACATATGGTTGTAATCCTCTTGCTACTTTTCATCTTAATAAAGCTATTCTAGTTTTCCGCCATATTCTTGTGTACTTGTTTATATATGCATTTGTATGGTTAACGCACATCTGGTCCTGTGTTATTTATGAATATAGATCTTTTTTCTTCAATAGTAGTATGTTGCTGTGATTCCACAGGTGCTCTTTGAAGCTAGGAAGATGAAGGAGAAGCAGCGAAGCTCTATCGGGAAGGAGAGGAAATCAAGCGCAAGACTAAGGTTGGTCTCCTTGGTCCCTCTCTTGTCTATTTTCATAAAGGAAAATGAAAGTAGACTTTACTTGTTTGTTTCTCAGATAGCTACCAGTCTTAGTGGGAATAGCAACATCCGAGTGGACACTATTCCCGGTAATACTGTACTAACCCCATACTTGAACACAATCTCTGCAACTAAACTGCTTCCTTTCTTGCATGAGTAGTTCCATGTATTCTGCCTCTGTAGTTGATAGTGCCACTACAGATTGTTTCTTACTCATCCAACTGACTGTACCTCCAAATAGGTTAAACAAATACCCACTTATAGATCTTCTCTGATCCATATCTCCAGCCCAATCTGCATCAACAAATCCATGGATATCCAACACTCTGTCCAATCCTGGTCTTCCTTGGTAGCACAAACCATAATCGCTAGTGCCACGCAAATACCTGAAAACCTGCTTCACTGTTGTCCAGTGCTCCTTCCTTGGTTTTGACATAAACCTACTCAATACTCCCATTGCATGTGCAATGTCTGGTCTAGTACAAACCATTGAGTACATCAAGATACTAACTGCACTTGCATATGGAACACGGGACATGTCCTGTTCCTATTCTTGTGCCATGGGACACTGTCAGCAGATAACCTCACACCTACAGGAATAAGAACCTTCACCGGTTTACTATATTGCATATTAAACCTCTGCAGTATTGTCTCGACATACTTCCTCTAGTTTAACTAGAGCTTCCTCTTCACCTGATCTCTTTTAATTTCCATGCCCAAAATATGTTTGCAGCACCAAGATCTTTCATGTCGAATTTGGAGGACAATTGGGTCTTCAAATCCTGGATAATTTCTTTGTCATTTCCAACCAGCAACATATCATCCCCATACAAGACCAGATAAATAACACGGTCACCAATTAATTTAAAATACACACAATGATCTGCTTTGCTTCTGGTGAAGCCAAGTCCCCGTATAAATGTATCAATTTCTGATACCACATCCTTGGTGACTGTTTTAACCCATACAGAGACTTCTTTAACTTGCATACTAGTTCTTTCTTACCCTTCACCGCAAAGTCTTCAGGTTGCTTCATGTATATTTCCTCTTCCAAATCCCATGAAGAAATTTTGTCTTGACATCCATCTTATCTACCTGCAAAATCAAAAAGCAGGAGAAAGTAATCTAATAGAAGTTACCTTGGCAAAGGAGAAAAAATATCACCAAAATCAATTCCAGCACCTGGGAAATAAATTTGCTACAACCAAGCTTTGTATTTCTCCACCTTTCCTTCTACATTTGTCTTCTTCTTGAACACCATTTGCTGCCAATGGGTTTCCTTCCAGCTGGCAACTCCACCAGATCCCAAGCCTCATTTTTGTGCAAAGATGCCATTTCATCAACATGGCCTCTTTCTAGAGTTTTCCATCCTCTGAATCCACTGCTTCCTTCACAGTACTGGGATCATCATCAGTAACAGACAAAGCAAAGTTTTGGAACAAAAAGCAGATGGACTATACCTTTTGGCTGCCTTCTTTCTCGAGCTGAACTTCTCACAACTGGAGTTTGTGGCTCTTCATCTTCTGATTCCTCCTCTGCTACAGAGTCTGATTCTTCCTCCTTTAGTTCAAACTCTATCTTCACAGGTTCCTTTGGTTGGACTCATGTTTAATAACATCTTTCACCTCTCTGAACACCACATCTCGACTGTACACAACCTTCCTTGTTACTGGGTTCCAAAGCTTATAACCCTTTAAACCATCCTTATACCCAATAAAGATGCACTTATCAGATTTACTATCCAACTTGGTTCGTTTCTCCTTTGGAACATGTACATATGCATCACATCCAAATACCCTCAGATGTGAAAGAGAGGGTGTCTTACCAGTCCATACTTCTTGTGGAGTCTTATCCTCCAACGCTGATGAAGGTGACCTGTTGACCAAGTAACATGCAGTATCCACCGCCTCTGCCCATAATTCCTGTCCTAACCCGGCACCACTGGGCATGCTTCTTGCCCTTTCGATCAA
>APFE030061265.1:145421-246311 GCA_000404065.3 Pinus taeda | reverse complement strand
TTTCACATATGAATGAGAATTTAGGAATTCTTAACTGCTCCTAGATCACCATTCATTCATTTCTCCTCTTTTTCAGTATGATGAAATGATTCTCCTTTTCCTTTCATCTCTGATTTTCATTCCATCCTTTCAGTAGATTGATAATTTTATCCTGTGTGGCTATCCCGCTCCATAATCCTCTTGTGACCAAGAAAATGCAGTAGCAAGCCTTAATCCATGACTCCACGCCCAATGGTTTGAAACTTATCACACCTTACCTTGCCTCTTTGCTTGAGATTCCTACCATCCATCCAAACACAAACGAAACCCTTGAGCCAAAAGCTAGCCTAAGATCATCAATAAAGTTGAATCAGTTAAAGAGAGAGCCTCTCTGATTGCAGGTGGGCTAGAACCTGCAATCCAAAGATTGGTTTGTGGTTACCTCGGCCGTATCCCTATAAGGAGCATAGGGACAACCTGAGTGATAACATAATGGCGACTCCACTGGGGATTCAAGCACTTTGTTCGTTTCTGTAAACCCCGCTTTCTGGAGAAAGTGCTCCTTTTCTTCAGAGCTTTTGATGTTTAGTTCTGATCTTTGATGGTGGATAGAGATCAGGCACTTCAAAGTCAAGGCATCCACCTGGCAACTCCACTTCATTTTCAATCAAGGCTCCACTGAGGAACGAACCTATTTTACAGCCAAATAGTCCATATTCCAAAGCATTAACAGTGAGACAGAATGATCGAGTTCGTGGAAGATCTTTCATTTGATGAAGCTTTAGATGAATTCAGGAAACGTTTATCAGAATTTGAGCTTAATGAAGAATTTTTCAGATCGGTGTTGTTAAAAATAGCAGGCCGCCCGAATAAAGTTTTTCTTGAGTTAGTTGTTGAAGGATATGAAAATGAAATTGAACTCTTGGAATCTCAAATACAATCATATAGCTTCCGCGACCCTAAAGAATTTTTCCAAAATCTTCCTCCCCCAATCCACAGGGAAATAGTGCTACCTCTTGACTTACAGATTGAGTATGATTTGGGTTTCAAGGCAAAGACAGAAGGATTAGTTGCGGGGCTTATTACCAAGGATCCAGCTGTTCCATCTGACCGAGAAGGCCAAGAATTCTGCCGAAGTCTTCCTTCCCCAAGTCACAGGAAAATAGTGCTACCTTCTGATTCACAGATTGAGTATAATTTTGCTTTCAAAGCAAAGACAGAAGAATTAGTTGCAGGGCTTATTACCGAAGATGCAGATGTTCCATCCGACCATGAAGGCCCAGAAGAAACTATCCTACATAATGTTTTTATTGATCCTATTGCAGACTACATGGAACTTCTTCTTAACTCAAGTTCTTTAGCATGCTTTCTCTGTGAGAGCCAAATACATCAGTAGCAGCCTTTATACGCCACAACTTCGATTATGAGGGCACATGACCAAATGATGCTTTTAAGTTCATTAACAATCAGTCAGCGAGTTCATTTGTTTTTTCAGTTGCTTAAGTGGCTGCACTGGTTATTTGATCTCACCTGACAGCAAAGTAAGTGCTGGTTAGGGTAGGTAGGTAGGATTAATAAGGCAGCCGGCGAAGACGATTTTGTAGAAAACAACAACAACTAAAGACTAAGGCATTCTGACCTGATGTTCTTGGCTTCTCACAAGGAGAAACCATCCCCAATTGGAGCCACTGTTAGCCTCCTGCTGCAGCAGGTTACTCATATTTCATGATTGACATTTTTACAGGTCAAATATGTCATACTTTGCATGTTGCAATGCTCCATATTTGCTTAACAGTCTCCAAGTGAAGAAGGCTACTTAGAGTTCATTTAACTGCCTTCCAAATTTTGAGAAGTTATTCCAGTGTTGTACAATCTTCAGTTAAAGGGAGGTCCAAACAGCTTAATCTTGGTCTCCCTAGGTTTAAATTTCCTGTTTTAGAATATAGAGAATGAAAATCTGTCCAAACAGCTTAATCTTGGCAGATTCTTAGATAGGTAGAGAATCAAAGGAGCCCAACAGCTTAATCTGGGCCCTTGGATGAAATAAGGGTAGTCTATGGATAGGAAAGCATGAAAAGAAAAAATGGAATGATGGGTCTGCAAGTCTAAGTGCACCCAAATCAGAAGAAGAAAAATGTTAGGTAAGTAGGCTGGGTAGGTAGTTTTGAGGTTGCTGAATCTTAATTGCTGATCAGTTCCAGATTTCCAGGCGTCATCTTTACGAAGGACACAATCAGCAGGCAATTCTATGCGAGAAGCTCAAAAACAGGTATAACTAACTCCCTTTCTCCATTTTCCCCCCAATCATTAACTAACTTCCCCAAAAGAGGTCAAGATCTGCTTGATACCTCTTAAGTTCCATCATTTTCATAGCGTTTGCTTGGGTGAAGATCTTCTTTACTCAAAGTTGTTCCATACTCTCTCTGAAAGAGGTTCTATCCCCTTGTAACAGCCTAAGTTCTCCCTAACTTAGCGCTTTCTTACCATCTCCATATTAACTACTGACATTATTATTTAGCTCCCTATATTTTCCCATCCCCCTACTAAAATTATGTAAATCATCCCCTATGTAAATATCCCTCCCCCTGGTTGAAAAATAACCATAAGTACCCTCGGGAATTGCTCAGTTTACCTGAAACTTAGCAAGAATCCTCATGCTGCCCCTTCAAACCATCTCCCAAATACAATGGACTCCTTCGAGAGTATAAAATCCCTTTTGAGGTGATCGTACCACTTTCGAAGCCTCAAATGCCTTCAGACCCACTTACTTACTCCTTCTGACCATAACAAACCCCTTGCCGACTTCCTTAACACTCCGCAGACCATAGAAAGCCAGATCGCATCGTAAGATCACAATATCCTCTCCATGCAAGTTATGACCCATCCGTCGCCACCCGACGCGATCGCGACATCGACGATCGGCGGTCGCAAGCGCCAAATTTCCCACTAAAACATCTTCCTGTTCCCCGCCAATGCGATATTGCGATCGCATCGGAGAAGTTCATCGCATCGCCTCCAAGTATCAGCACCTCGCCATGTCACTTCTATACCAGGGACCCACCGCAGGCTGACGTCATCCGCCGTACTGCTGACGTCATGCTGACGTCAGTAGCCAGAAAACCGAAAATTCACGTAGGAAGAGAAATCGCACTTCGGAGCTCCAGAACAAGAAACAGAGGTGATTAAGGTCATTTTGAGGAATCTTTGGGGAATCTTTTGATTCCTTGGCCCGTTGTGCGCCGAAAAAGCCCAAAAATTGCCCGATCGTGCCAAATTGATCCGGTTTAAAGACAATAGAGGACCAATGACAGAGTTTAAAGTTTATCAGATCAAATCATCAGGTAGCAAGCGTGTCAAATAGTATCAGTAGGCGGTGGAAGACATCAATGTAGAGGCAAAGAGTATGAGTGAAAATCTTAAGCAGCGGCCCAAAGCAGGAGAACATTTAATACCTTCCAGCAGAGTCAAAGAAAGAGGGTGAAGCCACTCAAAGCCCTCAAATCATAATCATTGCACATTTAACTCGCACCAGAGCAGAACTACAGATCCCGAAGCACAATCATCCCAGCAGCACTGCATCAAGCCTCCAAGGGCCACATTGTAGTCTTTTCTGATTCAGCTGCCTCTAGCGCAGCCAAAAGGACTTACCTGCATTTAATTCCAACAACACTTAGATTTTTGAAGAGCTTTTCTAGCAGACCTATAAAGGTCAATTGTAATGAATGTATTTCTGATATTTTGCTTATATATACCACCCTGAAAAATGTAGTGAGGTTTTGCTTATATATACCACCCTGAACAATGTAGTGAGGGGTTGGTTGGTTGGTAGGTTGGTTAGTTAGTGAGTCGAAGACATCGCTTAATTTTCTTCCCAGCATTTTCTCAAAGCAGAGACCCACACTGTAACTGTCATACTTTCTATAATCAAAGATTGCTGAAAGCGTGGATTTCGAAACTGCTTGATGTGTTCAATTGGCCAAGGAATGATTACGGAATTCCTGTGCTTCTACATGGTTCAATAAGTGTTTCTCTCCTCTGTTAATTTTCATGTTTTTACCACCGTTCCGCCTTCTAAATTGCAGGAATAAAGAATAGCTTAAGATTTGTTTCACTACACCTTAAGTTCAATTTCTGCATTTTTCTATGTTTTCATCAGAAATAGCTATGAGCATGTATACTTAAATGATCTTGTTTACTATGTTTCTTTCACATATGAATGAGAATTTAGGAATTCTTAACTGCTCCTAGATCACCATTCATTCATTTCTCCTCTTTTTCAGTATGATGAAATGATTCTCCTTTGCCTTTCATCTCTGATTTTCATTCCATCCTTTCAGTAGATTGATAATTGTATCCTGTGTGGCTATCCCGCTCCATAATCCTCTTGTGACCAAGAAAACGTAGTAGCAAGCCTTAATCCATGACTCCACGCCCAATGGTTTGAAACTTGTCACACCTTGCCTTGCCTCTTTGCTTGAGATTCCTACCTTCCATCCAAACACAAACAAAACCCCTGAGCCAAAAGTTAGCCTAAGATCATCAATAAAGTTGAATCAGTTAAAGAGAGAGCCCTCTCTGATTGCAGGTGGCCTAGAACCTGCAATCTAAAGATTGGTTTGTGGTTACCTCGGCCGTATCCCTATAAGGAGCCTAGGGACAACCTGAGTGATAACAGTATCCTATCTTGACTACCAAATCTTCCAAATATTTGATCTTATTATCCTTTGCGAAGGAGGATACCTTTTCCATTTTCAACTGGGACTGAATGTTGGCATATGAAACCTGTAACTTAGACAATGACATGGCAGTATTAGTTAATGTAAAAGAAATCATCTCACTAGTCTGCTTGTGCATCTCCATTTGACTAATGAGATGGATATCTTTTGTGTTGAACTTAAAGGTAGTAATCTTGTAATTTTCTAATGTTTTTGGATGTTGAATTTGGGCCTTAAGGAAGGCCATCTACATCTTTCCCTGCTCTGTATCAAAAACTGATAGTAATCAGCATTGTGAGCTAGAAGTCTTCTTCCAAAACTGATTATAGGCACTGTTCTTAAGAATCTCATTCTTAAGTTTGATTTCTCAGTACCTGTCAAAAACAATCTTTTCCTTCTCTCCTTGGACATCTTGAGAAGATATCTTTGTTTCCTTCTGACCTTGTGATGCTAAAGTTCCAATAGGAGATGTAACAAATTTACTGCTTGTAGGTGGTGAATCTGTAATTATAATGGTAACATGATCTTTTGTGTCCTTTTCAACATCTGTCCTAGGAGTCACTTTTGCTCTTTTCCTGTAATTGATCCCAAACTCTTTGGCCTCGCTACATGTTGCTGATGATGACCCCTCCTCTCTGTGTCTCTTACTTGTTTTCTCTCGAGGAATGGGAGTCTGTAAACTTGAAGTAGAAATCAACTTCCTACAAAGTATTCTCTGCCCATTCCAACTGATTTGCATACTTTTCTATCTCAGGTCTTGAAGTATGGATATAGTGAGTAGTTTTGTTTTCTACTCTCAACTTGGAAATGATACCCCAAGGGTCATAAGACCATGTAAAATTCAGGCTGAATTTCATCTCTTTAATAATTTTGTTTGCCTCTTCTCCTGTTGTCTTGGTATTGCATATGAATGAGCCCACCTATGCCTTTATGCAAAACTATGACTTCCTCTTTGCCACCAAAAAGTGAATATCATCCGAATTTAACATTTGTCTAGTGTATTCCATGGAAAAAATCCTCATATGGAGGTATTTTTGGAGTTTGTATGGTGCTAATTCACATCCCTAAACTCTGATTTCTATAATTTTGGTATAAATACCAATCTCCAATCTTGGCCTGATCTGTCAAATGCAAAACCCTTTTGATGTCTTCACTGATTCTGGGATATGTATAATTGTTTAAAACATTCATAGATGGGTGGAGAAACTCTTCAATGAGCTGTTTGTATGAGAATTCTTACTACTCTTTCATGAACAATGAAGTCAAAAAAATCACACGTTGCTGGTTTCCCACATCATCTAGCTTTTGCATTGCAAAACTGAACATGTCTGCTTGATAATAAAGAAACATGTAGATTAAAATGGAATTGTGATTAAACACCTGCTCTGTTGGAAATTTCAAAAACTATTCATGAATGTTATCAACCAAGAATTGATTGAAGTTAAACAAAATGGATGGTTTGATTTTTGTGGAAAAAATAGAAAGGAAGCCTAGAATGGGTTCATCTACCCACTGATCAGAATAGTAACCCAAAATAAATGAAATTATGGTTGTAATATGTCTAGCTTGATCGAGGAATATTAAGGAAGGGTATGGAGGGTTCTTCTTGGGCAATTGGGAATTTGATGAGCGTCACCATTGGGTACTATATGGACCTTAATACACCTCCAAGCTTACTAAAATCAACTCTATTCATAATTCCTTACATGTTTTAATTATATTTTGCTTAATGAGATGAGTAAAAGTAATATGTTATGTCTTGTGATCTAAAGTGCATTGATTATAGGTTTTTGGGAGCAAATCATGGCAATTTTGGCTAATTAAGAGCAGGAACTCAAATGAGACAAGGAGGAGAGATTATAGGAGATAGATCCTCCTCATTAAATCCTCACTCATTCAAATATTCCTCAATCAAATCACACTAGCTCGGAGTTGCCAGCAGTCAAGTCATGGAGATCATGGGCAGCCGAGCAAGTGACAGTTAATACCTAGTTCATATTGAGATTGGGAGCCAAGCCTCCCTAGATTTAAGGAATTTGTTGGAGACTTCAGTTGTATAAATAAGGAGACCTAAAGCCTCATTAGGATTCAAATTTTTTATGTAAGAGCACTAATAATTTTCGAGTTAAAGTTGTGTGGAAAAAAATTGTTATGTAATTTTGATACGATAATGAGAATGCGCATTTCCTTGATCTAGCATTGAGTTGACTCAGAGGGCTGAAGCTCTTGGGTTAGGGCCCAACCCTGGCAGCAAAGGCTCATCTTCTTGTACTTGTATGCTTAGGTTATTTCATAGATTAATTGTTGAATTGATTTTAGCATTGTTTCATTGCAAATAGTGGTGAAGTTAATTAGTTTACTTCCATTTGTGCATAGATTTAGCAGTATCTTTAGAGAGATAAAATAACACTAAAAAGGCTGACAATAGGTGGATTTGGCCTCACTCCTCCCTTTAGGGACAATGGTTTGAGGTAAAACTCCTACTCAGCACTAAAAAGACATAATTCTGATTTCTTATGGAATTTAGGGTTTATGCTACTTAGGCCAGGATCTGTTTAGTTTTCAAGAATAGGTTTTAGTTGTTACTTCTGATATTTCCATCTTGGTATTAGATCTCATGGTGTTTCAGAATAATATGCAAGTATTTCCATGCATGAACTAGGCAACTAAATAATGGAATTTTATGATTAGAAATCTTCCTTGTTTGACATGATTCATGGGTAAATGCCAGTGATGTATGTATGGAGGATATTTCAATAGTGCAGGGAGATCTCATGTCAGTAACCTCAGCCTAACTTCATCCATCCATGACCACCAAAAGCCATTGAGTCCATCAACCAATTCATCATTCCATAAGAAAAAATTTCCAGGTTTGTTTAGCAAATCCAACCATCTTACAAACTGTGGTTTGAGATCTGAGGAAATCCTAGCCACTCCCTTGCCTTATTTATTCCTTCATTTACCTTCCCTAAGCCCTATACCACCTTCCAAATGACTCCTATTTCTCTCAGCTGGATCCTGTAGGAATATAGGGGATCCTGTAGGAGCATTAGGACATCATGTAGGAAGCATTAGGACATCCTGTAGGACGACCTGTAGTGGCCTGTTTGAGGCCGATTTGTGGAAAAAGCATACAAGAAGATAGGAGAAGACCCCCACTTTCCCAAGCCATCTGAACTTTAACAACCATCTCTAACCCACCTGCCACATCACCAAGAAGATTTAGCATTCACATTTTCACAAAAAAAGAACAAAAAAGAAAAAAAGAGTTATTGTGTTCATTCATATGCACATAAGTAAAGTGTTTGGTTATCTCAGATTGCATGCCTAGGATAGTTAGGATTATACACATGTTAGCTTATAATTCCTCTGAAGCAAGATACCTTAACAAATAGTTAGATGAGTGGTGTGTTTAAATCATTCATTTAAGTCTTTCATTACTGCATTAGACAATATTTCCATTCTTCCAATTAGGATAAAATTCCCCTTTCTTCATTGGTAATCAAACTTATTCTGAATAAATAAAAGGCTAGTTTGAGAAACCATAGTGGTCTATTGCCAGGTCAGCAATGAGAAAGAGTGGACCCATTGCATCTTCTTGTGTATACAGCCTTGTCACCTCCAAGTTTGTACGAAACCCGGGTTGATGAAGTAAAGTTGGTAGCCCAAGGAGTTGCAACAAAAATAATTGTAAGTTGGTTTGCTTTCCTTTCCATTCTGCAAATAAGATTTCATTCAACAGTTAGTTTCCATTCAGTTTGTTATTTCAATTTTGCAATTAGTCTTAAAGATTTAAAAACAAAAAAAAAACAAAAACACTTCTTTCATGCCTCATAGGAATATGGATAACTTAGGGAAATTTGTACCAAATACCCCCACCACTTCAAACAACCAACCTTCCCTCTTCTTTGGTAACTGTGAATTGGAGAACCCCTTAGGCGAACAGCTATATATTTTTGAAGAGCCTGCAGGGGAGAAGAAGAAGGAGAACCCATTCCAACTAACCTAATGGCTAAAAATAGAAATGACAAAGGAGATTGAGAAATAATTGAGGGTGATTTTCCCATCACAGAAACCAATGGGGATGCCAAGATGAAAAACATAAGTCCCTCTGCTCTTCCTCACTTCCATGGCTTGACCTCAGAAGATCCAGATACTTTCTTGTTTGAGTTCACTATAATATGCAGAACTTATGATTACACCACTGATGATCAGAAATGAAATTATTCCCATCCACTCTCAAGGATGTAGCTCTGTGCTATTTCATGGGTTTACCTGGGGATAACATCACTACCTGGCTCAGATGTAGCAAGCCTTCAACAAAAAGTATCGGGAATACTGTAGGTCCAAAGACACTAAATAACAAATTTTTAGAATGACCTTAGGGAATGATGAGTCCTTAGAATATTATGAGGAAAGATCCCAACTTAGCTACAAAAGGGCTAGGTGCACACTTGATCATGAGTCACTAAAGCTAGTCCTACTCAGGGGGGTCAAGGAAGATCTTCTTGATGCCCTAGACCTGCTAGCAGGAGGGGACATCTACCAGTTACCCTATGAAGATATAAAGACTACCTTTAATAACCATTCTAGGGTAGCTAGGAAAAAGGGTAGGGGTAGTCAACCAATGGCCAAATCATCCTCTTCCAACATATCCATAAAAGGTGAAACTAGAAATATGGTGGAATATTTCAAGAGTGATATGCTACAAATCCTTGCCCTATAGATGGAGACTATGCACATCAATAGAAAGAAAGAGGAAGTAGACAGAGCATTAGCCATTTTCTCCCCTAGATGCATAAGGAGGCACCCTAGGAATGAATGTCATTAAACCTTAAATAAATCTTCTCAGTCTGTGAAGAAAACGACTCCATAGACAAGTGCCCTTCTTTACCTAGACTAAAAGTTATGTATCAGGGAACTGAAGGGGTGACTTAACAACTTTGCTACATAAATCAAAGGAGGCCTCATGGACCTTGACCGTACCAGTAGGGCATGTAAGGGTCATCCTATGCATATTAAAACCCTAAACAAAACACTTACATTCCCTCTTGGGCCCCCTTGCTCATTCCTCCCGGTTTACACCTTCTCCTTGGTATTTTGTATCTCAGTACCATTCCCAGCCAACCAACTAGCCATTTCAGCCATATACTTCTCCATGGCCTCAATGGAATGCACCACCCCAAGGCTAGAGGCCCCTATACAACAATTCTCCAGTTTTATTGCCTTCACCTCCTACTCAACCACAACTTTTACACCCTGTGTTATAGACATTTTTGGGCACTTCAACCCCAATCATAAATGTCCATAAACGGAGAGGGCTCCTAAGTCCCTAAAAGTGTTGCTTCATTGCCTAAAGGAACAAGGTCAGCTGATTACATCATCTCCCAGAAGTTCTCTGTTGGAAGAATCACTGCACCTCTATGGAATCTGTAATTTCCACCCTGGGGATCCTAGTTACTGGGTTGTAATGTTTACCAACACCTGCGGGTTTTGGTGTAACGGCAAACCTCCACATGGTATCATAGCTTGGACCCAGGTTCGATTCCCCCGAGCTCTGTTTGAGGGGGGGTGTTGGAAGAATCACCGCACCTCTATGGAATCTGTAATTTCCACCCTAAGGATCCTAGTTATTGGGTTGTAATGTTTACCAAGACCTGCGGGTTTTGGTGTAATGGAAAACCTCCACATTCTCCACTAAAAACTGCTCATAAATGGTCAAAACTGGACCATACTGAAAACCCAGTGCAGAGGGTGCAATGCATATCACCTTCCCAGTGTACAAGGTGTGATGCATACTGAATTGCTCCTCTGTAGGGTGCGATGGTCGGGAATGGACAAAATGCGAGGTGGAAGATCATGGAATCTTCCAGAAGCTTCCCCTCTGACACTTGCCTCTCTGTTTTCGACTAGGGATGGGTAAGAGATCATCATTCTCCAAGTGGAAGTAGGAACTATCAGAGAGAGGACACTAATCAAGACCCCAAAAGATGATTCACCTCCCTATGATCATCTATATATGGATCCCTCATCACAGAGATCCAGAGGCTGTAATTTTGTATCTTATAGAGAAGTGTTGTTGGTTTTCTGGTGTACATTCATAGCGTTGGGTGATCTAAGCTTTGCTTGAGGTGAAGAAGGGCTTCCTAGCTGGAGGATGATGCTGGGTTAGAACATATGTTTGTAATCCTCTTGCTACTTTTCATCTTAATAAAGCTATTCTAGTTTTCTTCCATATTCTTGCGTACTTGTTTATATATGCATTTATATGGTTAACGCACATCTGGTCCCGTGTTATTTATGAATATAGATCTTTGTTTCTTCAATAATAGTATGTTGATGTGATTCCACGGGTTCTCTTTGAAGCTGGGCAGACGAAGAAGAAGCGGCGAAGCTCTATCAAGAAGGAGAGGAAATCAAGCACAAGACTAAGGTTGGTCTTCTTGGTTCTCCTCTTGTCTATTTTCATAAAAGACAAGGAAAGTAGACTTTACTTGTTTGTTTCTAAGATAGCCACCCATCTTAGTGGGAATAGCAGCATCCGAGTGAACACTATTCCCGGTAACGCCGTCAACAGGACCCTATTCACTAGATCACTCCATCTGGTAGGAGTATTACACTTTATCCCGTAAATGGCCTCAAATGCACTCATCCTTATTGGTTCCTAGTACTTGTTGTCATAAGAAAATTCAATTAGTGGAAGAAACTCCTCCCACTTCCTTGGCTAGTGCATGAAATACAGTTGAAGCATGTCCTCCAATATTCTATTTATCCTCTATGTCTACCCATCTGTTTGTGGATGGCATGTCGTGCTAAATGCCAACTCTATCCCTAAGTCATCAAATAACTCTTTCCCAAAATTTTGAAGTAAATTTAGCATCTGTATATGAGAAAATTATTTTGGGTACTCCATGCAACCTCACAACTTCTTTTATGAAAAAATGAGATACTTCAGTTGTTGTCTAAGTAGATTTAACAACCACAAAGTGAACAACCTTAAATTTTCAACCACAACCATGACTGCATTGTGTTGCTTGGTTTTCCATGGAAATCCCATGATAAAATCTATAGAGATTAATTCCCTTTTCCATTCCGGTATCAAAATATGCTTAATAAGCCTATTGGATGTCTACACTTAGCTTTTACTTGCTAACACTCAATGCATTTAGAGATAAAATTAGCCACCACTCCCCTTTTTAAATATGGCCAATAGTAAAACTTTTTAATGGTTGTTAATGTTTTTTGGTAGCCCGGGCGACCAAAATATGGTTTCTTGTGAAACTAATATAATATGATCTTCTTCAAGTTGTTCTCACTTGGCACATATATTTTGTTTTTAAATCTTATGAGTCCATCCTCTATGAGATAGAATTTCTTTTCTTTCTCACCTTCAAACGCTTGTTGTATCTTTCTTTTATCTGCTGATATCTTTCATCATGTCGTCCCGCAATGTTAATTTTTTCCTTGAGATCAATCCCATAGGAACTTATGGTGTATATATGGCATGTTTGCAACCTCCTGTTGAGTGCATTAGTGACTCTATTTTCCTATCCTTTGATGTATTTAAATTCGAAAACAAACTTGTTGATTGTGGCCAACATCTATCTTGCCTAACATTTAATTTTGGTTGATCAAATAAATATTTCAGATCTCCATGGTATGTCATCAATACAAATTTTATTCCAAGGAGAAAAATGGAATCAAGTTCCAAATCATGTGTCACATAATTTTATTTGTGTTCATTTAGCTTCCTTGATTCATGGCATAACACTTGGCCTTCCTACATCATGGCTCCACCAATTCCCTCACATGCATCTATGCAAACCACAAAATTATTGCCTGGGTTTGTTTTTCTTAATAGTGGTGCATGAGTAAGCAAATGCTTCAATTTCTTGAAGCTTGCAATATATTCAACTCTCCATTCAAATTTCTTCCCCTTCTTTTGCAATATTGTGATTAGATAACCAATATTGGATAAGCTTTTAATGAATATTTTGTAATAACTTACCAAACCCATAAATGATCTAACCTCAGTTACATTCTTCGATACTAGCCATTTGATAATGGCTTTAATTTTCTTTGGGTAAACTGCTACACCCTCCTTTGAGACCACATGTCCTAAATATTGAATTTGGGGCTGAAATAATTCACATTTGTTGAGTTTCTGATAGAGTTCATTCTCTCTCAATAGTTGTAGTACAATTTCCACGTGCTTCTCATGCTCCTCTTTGTCTTTTGAATAAACCAAAATATCGTCAACAAATACCAATACCAATTTGTCCATGAATGGACTCAATACGTTGTTCATCAGACACATGAAGGTTTTTGGTGCATTAGTAAGTCCAAAAGGCCCAACCACAAGTTCATAATGGCCATACCTCATCAGAAAGTGGTTTTATAGATGTCTTCATCCTTGATATGCACCTAGTGATATCCAAACCTAAAATAGATTTTTTAGAATACCATTATTCCCTATAATTGATCGAACAAGTCATCAATTCATGGTAAATGTATTTGTTCTTTATGGTATCTTTATTGAGTTATCTATAGCCTATACACAATATAAGTCTGTCATCCTTCTTCACAAATAAAACTAGTGCACCATATGGTGACACACTTGGCCTTATTATTAGTTTCACTGGGCAAGGAATAGAGTTCTTTCATTTTAGCCACGACAAGATTTTTGGATTGGCCAGAAGGAAGTCTTTTGTTTCTGGAAGGAAGTTACCTGATATTTGAGAAAGAAAATTATTCCTTGGACCATGGGTGAGAAAAGAAAGAGAGAATGATCAGAAGTCACTTCACTGCTTGTCGTTCATCAATTCATTCATCTCAAGACCTTCCAACAACCCTTTTCTAACATTTCCTTCAGCTACAACTTTAGCTCCATTAGCTTTGGAGTACTCATTCGATACAATGCTTTATATGTTGGCATTATTCCCAACAATAACTATATGGATAAGCCCACTTCCCTATGTGGAGGTAATCTAGGGATCTCCACTAGAAATACATCTTCATATTGTTTTAAAACTAGGTGCTCCAATATGTTACTGCCACCATCCTTCTTAGAATTGTTAATCACTTGAACAAGAAATAAGTCACATCCTTTCTAACAACTCCTCTTGACGTGCATCGTTGTCACTAATTGAACTAATGTGTTTTTATTTTTCCTTGAAACATCTTTCTTTCACTATTCTCATTAAGGCATTCAATTTATTTTTCAAACCAATCAATATTGGTTCTTTATAGGGCCAACCAAACCATTCTAAGCAATTCATCATATGCCCCCAATGGCAATAAATTAAAATCGATTGTTGTGCTCATGCCTTTCGATATTGAAGGGCATGATCTAATGATATGTGCAATCCTTCTTTTGGTTCTTATGGCTAACTAAACTGGCCATGATTCCTTATGTGCCTCTTTAACCAAATTTCACTTTTCCATGATTGTTGGACTTATATAATTTAAATTTGAACTAGGTCAAACAAAATCGAAATCTTTTGATCATGAAGCATACCCTCCATTTCAATAATTAATTCCTAGTGACTGACTCGTCTTTTATCCACGACAGTGCACATTTTTGGTACATGTTGAGCCACATCTTGAACCTCGAGCCATTATTCTTACGCTATGGAAAACCCCTCCTTGAATGATTCTCCCCACAATTCTAACACTTAAAGGATCCTCCCTTGTAGCCATTGGCCTCTTCTCCTACAGTCTAAATGGATCAACCTTTATTAGTAGGGTTGAACTTCTGCTATGGTGGTGAAACTTCTTGTCTTTTATTCTAGTTGTTTCCCCATAAATCCATGTCTCTTTCCTTTGAATTTGAGACTTCCTTTCCAGTTGGTCTTAAGCTCTAGCCTACACCTAAACTTCTCATAACAATGTTTTAGTTTCCTAATTGCATCATCAAGAGTCGGTGTTTCATCAAACTCAATCCAATATTTAAATGACTATGGAAATGCACTGATATACCTATGAATTTTTTACTTTTCATCCTTGAGGTGGGGTACATATGTCAACAACTCCAAGAATTTTGTGGTGTATTCTTCATCTGACATTCCCCCATCTTGAGTTCATAGAACTCCTTGGATTTGTTGTCAAAGTATCTTTCATATAGGTACTTGTGTTAAAGTATCTCTCAAACTCTTTCTAGGACCACTCTTCCTCCCTTATATCCTTTGCGTTCTTCAGATCATCCCACTAGATTTCATCCTTGCCCTTCAAGCTGAAGGTAGCCACCTTTGCCTTCATGTTCTCAAATAATTTATGGAGTCTGAAGAACTTCATCCCAAACAGCCATGCTTCATCACTTTCTACGCTCTTCACCTTGCCATCAAATGCATGAGGCTTGGCCTTCTTGAATTCCTCTAGCATGTTCTCTTTCTCCATCCTCCTGCTATGATGATGATGTTTCATGTGGGTATCACTGAATTTTTGCTCATGGGTGTGTGTCCTTCTTTCTGGAGCACTTAATAGGGTACCTCCCTTTAACGTGTATTCACTTGCTAGTCGGTGCCTTTTCCTAGGTCTACTTCCATCAGCTCCATCAACCATTTCTTCTTATTTTCTTTGTCATGATGATCTTTTCCTAATATTGTGGTTGTATCCCAACTCATGTTGATTTCTCTTATGTAGTTCTGAGAGACTTTGTAGTATGACTACATTTACCTCAACTTACTTCTCCTGTGCTTTAACCAACCTCTCATTGTTAGCTTTGCAACTCCTTATTTCGGCCCTTAAACTTCTCAACGTATCCATCCAATCAAGAGAGATTATTTTCCTTCCCTTCTCAACTGATTCTTCCTCCTCATGTCCATGTTCTGACCTGTTAGTGTGTTGACAGTGCTAGATCTTGCCAACATATAGGGGGTCTCCTTGATATGAAGTCCCAATTAGACCTCACATTGTTTGGTATAGGATCCCCATCCATAAATGTGGCTCGACTACCATGTACTTAAATATTTTCCTTAGTTGCAGTAGTTAGCATAAGAGAGAAACGTACATGTACTTTTTAATGAACAAGTAAGTATGCCTTGTGAAATGTTTAATTGCAAAATGTATCAAGGTTCTTTCACTAGAAGGAAATAAAAGTGAGTCTTTAGGAGAAAACTAATAATACTATTCTAATAAAGACACACATGCACACACATAGACATATGAAAGAATCATTAACCAAATAGTAAAATAGTTCACTTAGAAGTAATGATCATTAAAACAATTACAACACACATTCAATAAGATGAGCACCAAAGCCAATGAAATAGTTCAATTTCCTTAGTACATGAGAACGTAAACATATACTAGAAACATCTAAAGAATAGTCTTACGACATTTATGATATACACATGAAAGTGTGTTTGCTCAATGAGCTTCAAATATTAAGAAATTTTCTAAGAGACATTGATACAATGAAACACCACTTGCTCCAATAGTGGAGTGTTAATCCACTATTGGCTCTCCAAAATAACGATCTTCCTCTCTAATGCGTAGTTGGAGAAGCCAATGTGAAAAGTCCCTTCTTTGAGTAATGAGGCTTCTTTTATAACAAGAGGAATTACCTTTCACACCCCCATGACTCTTGAACTTCCCTCATGATGCTTAGACTTATAATGTGACCTTTGGACTTCTATATGAATTTTTTACTTTTTTGTCTGACTCTTTTGTTCATATGTGACTCTTGGACTTCCACATATTTACATTTACAATATTTCCAAAATTAAATCATCATTTTCCACATCATCATGTGATGACATGACAAGTCATTTACATTGATGACTTGGACCCATGGTGACTTGTACAAAGATCTTTTTGAGAAATGACGACACTACCACTATGTCTTCAATACTTGTAACAAATCTTGCATTGTGATTTCCTTTTACCCTCAAAAGGGTTTCTTGAGATTATGGAGTCTTCATGAGTCACTTTAATCATTTGAATCTGTTGTTATTTCACCTGTCGCAACATGGTACATTTGTACCTTTTGTCTTCAAGATGCATCCTTGGGCAACTTTCTTGAAATATCTCCTCACACGTCTTTACCATGCCTTATTGAACACTTGCATGTATGAATCATTCACGGTGAGAAAACATTAGCCCAAAAATATCCTACTATATCATGCTTCATGCAAATTTTCTGACTATGGATCAATAGTACGTAAGGGGAAGAGAGAGAGACCTTCTTGGTGTAGGGAAACTTGTAAGAGATAGAAGAGGGATTCACTGCTCATTGAGATTGCACCATGTGCAACTCCGAAGGTGGAGGAGGCATGTTGGGTGCAAGACACACTTGCAAGAGACAATGCAAAAAGACTACTCACTAAAAATGCACCATGCGCTAGGGAGGAAGGCCAAGGCGACAAGGAGAGCATAGGGCACACTTGCAAGGAACAGAGGAAGGCATCACACATGGAAGAACACACTGATTTAGGGGTATAATCAAGAATAACATATCTCATCTTATCACTAAAAATTAGACAGGACCTAAGACTAAGAAAAATACATAAAAACACTAGTTCACAAACATTCTTCAAGTGCAATAAACAAAGTATATGCAGTTGCGGCACATAAGTGTCATTTTAGGCTATAAAGTGTATTATGGCTCCAAAGTGCACCATAGTTATTCTTGACAATCTGATGACACTTAGAAAGGAACATAGACACTGTTGAAGGAGCTAATCGGGTTGACCGACTAGTTGATATGAAAATGCTAGTCGATCCGGCCAACTAGCGTCATTGTGATAGAACAATGGGATTAACTAATGACATGCTAGATAGTGTGATTAATCTGACAGTTAGACTCTTGTAATTGTCTTGTCATTCTATATATACATGTGTGTATGCTAATGTAAGAAGTAAATCCATATTAAATATAAAATACATATATGCGACTTGGTTATCTCTCCATTACTATGTCTTGTCTTTTTTACATGCTTTTTGAATGTTTCCTTGTGTTTGTTTGCCGGTAACAATGCATACTTTCCTCTAGATTACAACATTAGTTTCATTTTCAATAGAAAGAATCAGAGTCCAACATAATATCAAAGCATAAATGTTAACCCTAGACGAGATACAATTATGATTGGAAGTGAAGATCAATAATTATCTGAAAAATTATGCACAAAGGAATTAATTGTCGATTGTAGAAGACATGGCTAAATTCTTCACAGAAGCGCATGAGCATTTTATCAAAGTATCTCTAGTAGAAATTAAAAAGTTCCTTGAAAATGTTACTCATGAAAAAAACCTCAAAACCAAACTGATGCTTGGTTTCTCTTGAAACTATCAAGCTACAGCCAAATGAATTTACATGAGTGGCTTGAGTCGATCTTTGAAGACTACTATGAAGAACAAGCATTAGAAGATTGGACATATGTCAAACATATAAAAAATAGGTTCTACAACATTCTACATGACTGGCTTTTATGCACGATACCAACCCCATTACATAAATTCCTTTTAGAGAAAGGCGCGGGCCGCATCGTCGAATATCAGTCACTGTTAGTGATTCCAGTCAATATTAACTAGAATAATGACTAGACGAAGTGACGTAAGTTTCTGGACGCTCGGTGTAAAGACATGAAATAAGCGTGGGATTATTTTTTAAGTAAATAAGTATGGCCAACATATACTCCCTTGTGAGCCGACACGGGTCGGCATGGGGGGTATAAGATCATGAGGAATAAAAAGGAAAATAAAATAATAAAATAAAAATTTGGAGAAGTATTGTAGTCGACGAAAATGGAAGAGAAGAAGTCACTCGTCAAGAAGCATCAACAAGAAAAAAACTGACCAAATAGTTACCAATAGTATAAACAATTGACTAACATACAAAAATTAGCAAGGGACTTAAGACAACGTTAATGAGAAAAAAATAGAGAACAAGAATACCAGAAGAAAAGAATGAAGAATCAAGAGCGTGAGAGAAAAGATGCATGAGACTCCTCATAAGAGTTGAGATGCGTAGCAACGCCCACCCAGATAGAGAATGAAGGTCTACTAATAACTCCAAGAGAGAAAGTAGACACTATGGAAATAGATTATTTTGGCCCAACAATAAGAAATACTACAAGGATATCCTTGTCGAGTCCCAACATAAAATAATTTATTCAGTAAAGGAATTTTTTTGAAATACCTACAGTCTGGTATACCGATGATCAACAAAGAAACCTTCAAGAAAATGAAAATTTTGTTCAAAACCAATCAAATAATAATAATGAATTAGAAAAAATACTTCTCCAACTGTATGACCTCACGATTGTACCCCCTGTCATAGCTTGTATGTGTTGAATAAAACCGAAGCTCATAATCAATCGATGAAGCATCGCGACCTCAAACAAGTTGATTCATGGAATATATAGATGGGGAGTGTTAGACTGACGAATCATTGTATCAATTCATCAACATAAGAGAAGACGTTAAAAACCTAAGCTCTGACTACGAAAGTAATGAAAACGATCAGTTTCACCAAACTTCGTACCAAATGACAAAGATGGGACTAAATCATATACCCATTTATGAAGGAGATGAAGACCTGAAGAGGCACTGGTTCATTTGTGAATAATTGTTGGATGTAAATGACATCAATGACAAGGACAAGAAAATGGCACAATTTGATGCAACGTTAAGGAAACGAGCCCTGACATGGTTCATGAACTTAACGGAAAACAAAATAAGACAAAGGATGAGATTAAGACCAATTTCCTTACCTTCTTTAAAGCACATGATGTTGATCACTTGGAAGCACATAAACTAAAATAAATAAAACAAATACCAAATGAATATGTACATGAGTATGATAAACACTTTAAAGATTTATTAAGTAAGATTCCATACACTATCGATGAGAATCTACTAGTACAATGGTATATGGCTGAACTACTTCAGAAAATCTATGGGCCACTGTGACTGCATGAAATCAACACATATGAAGAACCTATTAAACTAGCCCAACGAATTGAACAATATTAAGAGAACCAATCAATCAACTCACCAACCGATAAAAAAATTGAATATATATTAGACCAACTACAAAACTATCTATTGTAATTATCGCTTCAAAAGAATCATTTATGGTGCACCAACTACCACATGGAGGGACATACCAAAGATACATGTAAGTTCTTATAATATTTTGACCAAGGAGACAAAATAATACAAGCTTATGTGTACTCTGAAATTTGTCAAACTGCTTCTAATCATTCTACTAAATATTTCCAATATAACCTACAAAATTCTAAACCAAAATGGTGTGCAATCTGTGAAGACAATGCACATTCCACCTAGGAATGTCCATTGAATGGAAAAATTAAACCCAAATATCATGTTGTATATCATACCGAGGCCATCGACCAATTAACATAACCACCTTCATTCAACGGAGAAGGACGAGGTCAAGGAAGCTAGTGGTTGACGAGGTAGTTATAATGATAGAGTTTGTGGTCGAGGCCGAGGATGAGGAAGATTTTACTACCATAATTGTTGGCAAGAGGGACATATTGCGAATGAATGTCCCTTAAAGGATAAAACTGACTTATGATTCTGCAACATGTGTAGCCTCGGTGACCACTTGCTAGAAGACTGTCCTAAAATCATATAAAAAGTTTTAAATAAAAAACTATTAATTTATTACAAACTGTCCCAAAGCTTGAGATTCTGAACTCTAAAAAACTTCATGTATTTACAAGGTCAGGAGCCGGAAGAGATAATAGTAATCATAACAATTAGTTGATATGTCCTATCAAGAATTCAATGAATTATCCAGATATGCAAAAACAAAATCAAACAATTTCCAGAGTAGTTGAATTCTTTACAAAAGAAAGTGAAGATCAAAGGTTATCTAAGGACTTATTTTTAGAAAAAAATCTTGAGCTTCTAAAGGAAGAACACTCTGTAGCCTGACTCATCGAATTATTGAATATGTTGAAAAACTATAACAAAAAATAGAGAAAGAGGGAAAAATGTCAGGCAACTTTCACATGGTAATCAAGTAGATGATCATAACCCACAAGTCGACCTGGAAATAAATGTGTTCATGGTTAGACAAGTTGTTGTCGATTTTGGATCTCAAGTAAATGTTCTACCAAGAGACATATGGATTATCATGGAATGACCAAGTCTACATAGAACAACTAACTATCTTAAATTGGCCAACCAAATATTCATTGAACCAATTGGCACACAACGACAATTCAAACATCAATAATGGGGATCCTGACAACAACTGACTTTGAAGTCATTGAATTAGTCAATGGCATCCCTGCTTATCCAATATTAGTTGGCCGACCATGGGGATGAAGAATGAAAGTGAATATATCACTAGAAAAAGATAGAATCAAAGTAAAAGGTGATAACAAAAAGATCATTATTCCTGTAGATCCTCATGAAGGAAAGCCTTGGGTAGAGTCTATTGATGAAGAAGTTGAAATCAGAAAACTATATTAAGTATTACATGATGAGCATGAAAATGTGGAGCCAAATGCTCCGCATGAAATCTTAACTATATCATCTTTCAATTGGGCATAACTCAGGCACTGAACTCTATGAATGGCAAGTAGAGAATTATGAATCAAAGGCAAAGGAGTGTTGGTTGATACAATCTATTCCAACATCTAGAATCTGAGCTTTTTATTTCATCAGGGTCATGCCAAATATATGAGAAAAGAACTTTCGAGAAACACCACCCTTACTCCCAACTGATTTAACAATTGACTCTAGTTCTCAAATCCGTTTTAAAGAAAGGGCATCCCTTGTTAAGTATGTACAACTAGTAATAAAATCAATTGGAGAACAAGGAAAAATGCAGCGTCTAGTGCAAACCTTTACTAGTCAAGCAATGAGATGGTGGGATACACACTCATCCTGACTTTAGACCTGGATGACCACAACCTCTTATTTTATTGAGCGCTTTGGAGGAAAAAATGTATTCGTGGAAGAAAAAATACTAACTTTCAGTGTTGGTCAGGACCACATTGAACACATAAAAATTTGTGAATCAGAATGGCGAAAAATAGGATATAAGGATGAACGTGTCTAGCCACACATGTTCCCAAACACATTAGATGATCTTCCAAACAAGTGGTACAAGTTAGAATAAGTGTGGAGATAAACCCTCCAATGGAAGGAATTAATAGAAAGCTTCATTAACGATTTCAAGTTTCAACCAGAGGAGGTGGAACTAAAGAATGCAATCCGAAAAAATAAATAATTTGTACGAGAAAAATCAGTCAATCTACAAACTTCCATAAATAATTAGTTAACTTGCAATTATATATCCTCCACTACATAACACAAGGTGTCTAGCCAATTATAAATGGGAGAATCACCCATCGCTGGCCAAACTTCTACCTTGAATAAGAATCATCTGAAAAATTATAAGAAAATCCAATCATTATACAAAGTCGAGAAACAAGATATATATAAACCAGACAAGTCATATTTCCCACCGGCATATCAAGAGGTAAAACTTGGAGAACAATGACTTGACAAATCTAAGGCACCCAACTAGATGGACGCATAAATTAAAATAAAAGAAGTCGACATATCCAATGATGATCGACCAAAAATTGCCTGACTTAGTAACTATTGGTCAAAGAAACAAATAACGAAATTTTTCGACCTGCTCAAAGAATACTAAGATGTATTTTCTCGAGACTACAAAGACTTAAAAGGATTAGTTAAATAAATGGGATAAATGAAGATTAATATAATATGAGGAGCCAAGCCAAAATACAAACCTATTGTACAAAAATAAATATAAGGAATGCTTGATGTCGGTATTATATACTCGATAGAAACATCAAAATGGGCAAGCCTTATGGTCGTTCAACCAAAAAAGCATGACCTAACAAGGCTTTGCATATGTGTCAACTATCGCAGATTAAATAAGCTAACAATTACTAATCCATTCCCAACTCCTTTTGTCGATGAAATCATTAATGAGGTAGCAGAACATGAATGTTATTCCTTTACAAGCATATTTTCGGGTTACAATCAAGTGCCCATTGCAGAAGAAGAACGAGAAAAAACAACATTTGTTATAAAATTCGATTCTTTTATGTATAGAGTAATGTTGTTCAGATTAAAAAACGCACCAGTTGTGTTCTCAAGAATTATTGTTAAAGCATTTTAGGAATACATCTATAATATCATGGTTGTCTACTTTGATGATTGTATAATCTACACACTACTAAAGGATCATATTCAGTTGTTAAGGTTGATGTTCAAAAGGTCTAGACAGATACAGTTATCTCTCAATATAAAAAAGTGTATCTTTGCAACTCACATTGGAATATTACTGTGTCACAGTGTTTCCAAAGACAGAGTTAAATTTGATATGGCAAAAATAAAGGTAATTCTAGATTTGAAACCTCGAGTTAACCAAAAGCATATTAAAATATTTCTTGGACATACAAGGTACTATTGACAATTCATTAGACACTACTCCGACATAACATTCCCAATTAATGAACTCCTGGAAAAAGATGTTCCTTTTAATTGGTCCGACAAGTGTGACGAATTGTATCAGTTATTAAAGAAGAAATTGGTCAAAGCTCCAACTCCTAAATTCCCATATTGGTCTAAGCAGTTTCACATTCATGTTGATGCATCAAATGTGGTAGTTGGGGCAGTTTTAGTGCAACTCGGTGAAGACCTAATAGATCACCCAAATGCTTACGCTAGTCATAAGCTTAACAAAGCCAAAAGAAACTATTCAACGACAGAGCATGAAGCCTTAGGAATGCTATTTTCTCTACAAAATTGATGACATTAACTTTTGGCAAATCCTTTCATATTTTATACATATCATCAATCTTTAAAATACCTCATCAACAAACATGTGCATCAAGGCCATATTTGTTGATGGCTACTATTATTTTAGGAGTTTGAATTTGAATTTATTGTCCACCCTGGGAACAAAATGCTAGCCTTGATCATTTATCTTGATTGGAATCACAAGGTGAACCGATGAATATTGATGATGATCTTCTTGACATAGACCTATTCATGATTGAAGAAGTCACTACCGAACTCATCGAAATAGCATAATTTCTCCACATAGGTAAACCATTGGAAGGATTAACTGGAAAAATAATAATAATAATAAATAAATTATCAATTAAAGCAACACCATACACATTAATAAATGGCCAACTCTATAAACTAGGAATTGTCGAAGTACTCTAGAGGTGTGTCCTTGAACATGAAAGAGAAGCTATCATTGATGAATCCCACAAAGGGGGTTCTAGAGGTCACTACCAGGGAGACATGATTGCCTGCAAATTAATGCAAGTTGGCGTATGGTGGCCGACTATATTTCGCGATTGTCGTCAACATGTACAAAAAGTGACATATGTTAGCGAACCGGTCGACCCCTTCCAAAACATCAAATGTCACTACATTCCATAATTCCATCTCTACCATTTGAAATATTGGGGATCGACTTTGTCGGGCCATTCTATAAGAGAGAAAACTGAGAAGGTGTGAAGTACATCATCATTGCGGTTGAATATGTAACCAAATGGGTAGAATCAGAACTAGTAGTATCATGCACTAAGGAAGTTGCAGCCAAATTTATATATGAAAACATAGTGACGCATTTTGGCTGCCCCTATTGCTCATTAGCGACGGAGGAACACACTTTGTTAATGGCACAATTGAGGTACTTACAAAAAATTTCATGATTGAACATAGAAAAACTATCACATACCACCCCCAAGCAAATGGTGCAGTTGAGTCATTTAATAAAACTTTGCACAAAGGATTATTGAAAATATTCAACATAGACAAGGACGGTTAAGACGACAAGATTCCAAAAATTTTATGGGCATATCGCACAAATTATAGGAAGTTGACAGGGTCAACGTCATTTAAACTTGTTTTTAGACAGGAAGTCATCGTACAATTTCACTATTCAGTGAATGCACAAGTTGTGTCAACCATACTTAAATTTAATTCAAAATTATAGATGCAATGACTCTAAAAATTACATCAACTCAAAGAAGACCAAATGTATGTGCTATATCATCTATATCATCAACAAATTAGCAAGGACCAACAAAAACGTGGCATGATCAGAACCTACAATCTAAATACTTCAAAGTTGGCAATCTAGCACTACGATACGACACCCGCATGAAAGGAAAACCGAAAAAACTTGAAGTCACATGGTTCGATCCATTTGTTATTGAAGAAACATTTAACTTAGATGAAATTCTCGAATCCTATCTTATCCTACCTTGGAGATTTCACCTATTATCCCTTGAGCTTATCCTCCCATCAAGAGTGGATTCAAGCCTAGATTGGTAAATGGATCAAAATTCCTAACCTACCATCCTCTTCTATATATTTACTGCCATCCACAAGCTAGGGGTTGGATTTTGGAGACTAAGCATACCCTTATGTTGTTGTGAGAGTCATCATTCCATGCATTAGGGTGACATAGAGGCAAACTTTGTGACAAGGAAGGACAAGTCAACTTGCAGGATCTTTTCTAAAGATCAACTCTATATTTGGTTGTAACTCTCTCCATTTCTATTAATACAAGGAATACATTGTTTTCCTATATGTGATATTTTATTCATGTATTTCAATACCATACTTATCTATTGAATGAAGTGATTAGATTATGCTACATAGGTATTGTAGATCTTTGGCTTGTATTGTATGATTGTGAAGTTTCTAATTATAATGATCAGAGCTAGGATTAGAGTGTACAAGCCAAGAAAGGAGCGAAGCTTGCGACAGATTCCAAGTAGGCTTCCTCCCATTGTTCATTTACTTTAAGGAAGACATTATAATCCTTGCTTTATGTTGTTCTAGGTCAATCCACCAGACCTAGGGAAGACACTTATGTCGTAGTCGTAGATTTTGTATAATGCTATTATTTATGTAATTTATTTTTTAAGATGGGCACCATTAACGAGTGACTTGAAAAGGTGACCCTGCAATGTCTTTAGTTGAACTTCTCCCGACGACCTGTGTGAAAGGCAAACTGAAAAAACTTGAAGTCACATGGTTCGATCCATTTTTTATTGAATATATTCAATTGTTGGGAGAAGTTCAGCTGAAAACATTGTAGGGTCACCTTTTCAAGTCACTCATTAATGGTGCCCATCTTAAAAAATACATTACATAAATAATAGTGTTATACAAAATCTACGGTTGCAGACATAAGTGTCTTCCCTAGGTCTGGTGGACTAACCTAGAACAACATAAAGCAAATATTATAATGTCTTCCTTAAAGTAAATGAACAATGGAAGGAAGCCTACCTGGAATCTGTCGTAAGCTTTGCTCCTTTCTTGGCTTGTACACTCTAATCCTAGCTCTGATCGTTATAATTAGAAACTACACAATCATACAACACAAGCCAAAGATATACGATACCTATGTAGCATAATCTAATCACTTCATTCAATAGATCAAGATGGTATTGAAATACATGAATAACATATCACATATAAGAAAACAATGTACTCCTTGTATTAATAGAAATGGAGAGAGTTACAACCAAATATAGATTTGATCTTGTAGAAGAGATCCCCCAAGTTGACTTGTCCTTCCTTGTCATAAAGTGTGCCTCTATGTCACCCTAATGCATGGAATGATGACTCCCACAACAACATAAGGGTATTCTTAGTCTCCAAAAGCCAACCCCTAGCTTGTGGATGGCAGTAAATATATAGAAGAGGATGGTAGGTTAGGAGTTATGATCCATTTACCATTCTAGGCTTGAGATTCACTCTTGATGGGAGGATAAGCTCAAGGGATAATGGGTGAAATCTCCAAGGTAGGATAAGATAGGATTTGAGACTTTAATCTAAGGTAAATGGTTATAACAACTTCTAGAACAGGAAGCTTTGGTATTCTTTTATTTTTCCTAAATTTCTAGAATTAGCACACCCCCCAACAAGGGACAACATGTTGGTGATTAGCACAGGTCCAGGGGGGTCAACATGTTGGTGAACACAGTCTCCTAAGGCAACAGGGTGCGTTGGGCCTTAAAATCACTGAAATGAAGCAGTTAAAGGAAGAAATTCATAGATTAAGGAGAGTCATGCTTATGGCTTTGTGTAATGATGATGACTAGGGGTAAAAGGATGTTGATTGATCCAGTTAACAAGGTTATTGACCAGATGTGACAAAATGGCCTATAACAAATAGTTAATATAGGTTAGTTGTAAACTATTAATAACTAACCGAGCAATATGTAAAAAAGTAACTATTTAATAAATAAATAAATTTAATTATTAAATTATTACGTTTGTTGTTTTTTTATTTTCTTCTACTTAACCTAAATCTCTAACATTAATAGAAATTAGTTATAAACTTAACTGACATAATAGTTGGAATATCCATAAAAAACCATTATAGGTATAATCATATAATCAAACAAGCAACATCAATGGAGCGCGAGGCCGACCTACACAACCTTTTAAGAGCAAAGCAGAGTTCATAGGGTCCCCCATGTAGCATCCACATGGTACCTCACATGGTTCCTATGCACGCACTCCACCACTCCTAGACAAGTCTGTGTGGAACGACAGAACACACATATGTGTTAGTGTAGTCGGGGTCAGTCCCCATTGCCACAATTTGTAAACAACCTTACCACATATCGACTACTGACCCCCCTGACCTGGATGATTCCCGACTCACCTAGGCCCTGACCAACTTGAATTTGAACTTCACTTGAATGCCACTTTCGGGATGACCTAGCTGACTCTTGACTCAAGTTGGGCTCTATTTTTGTGAAGTTCTCTTACTTAGCATTTTTTTGTGAAATTATTTCAAGTTACGCACCCTACGTTTTCATGTTTTGATTGTAGCTATAAGACTTTACCTCATCCCTTATGAGTTCATGGTTCATAGATCCAAGCTCATCTAGAACCCATCCAACCTGTATTAGACATGAAGACTCATTCTTTTCTGCCTAACCAATAACCTTACTTATTGAAACACATAGTGAATACTCGTTCCCCAAACTTCACTGAACTATCATAAAGTCTCAGGCCACTACATTTAACCATTGAATACACAGATATCATGTAAATGAACGTAAACCACAATGTCACAGGGAAAACCAACAAGTTCCTAATTTACTTATATGTAGTTATACAAATTAAGTTCATTCATTCCTTACAACTCAATACACACAAAGCATTGGAAAATAAACAACAATGTTACATGCCCAAAACCATGTTTATTCATTACAACTCAACATACATAGATCATAGAACATAAATAACAACAATACTTGCCACATAACCATATTCATTGATTTAGTGAAATAACATAACAAGAATAGAAACATAAACAAACACTTATCTTATAAGGTAGTCTGGTAGCTGATATTATGACTTCAACTCTCCACCCAACCTTAGGATGACTGCATTGCACTCTTTCTTGCAATCAACCACCCCTGGTCCAGATTCCAAAGCTTCAAGAAGAGTGCTCAAATGAATAGAACCAATGTTACTAGCTAAAACAGGGAGTCCAAAGGCTACACCACCTCTTCCCACCAACTAATCAAGAAGTCAAGCTGAAACATGGAGTCTAGAGGCTACACCACCTCCACCCACCAGTTATTCAGGAATTGTTCCTCTCATGTGTTCTCAACAATTCTCCACTATTACATCATAGAGCCTTTAACTTAGTCAACGTCACGTAAGGGTTCTTTACAAGCACATAGAGTCTTAAATAAATTTTGGGAGAGGAATTTTATTTTGCACGGAAAGGTTCATTAGTTGGATAAGTTACTATAGGAGCATAAATACCACCTCTTCAGATAGTTCATCAGTGAGTGAAAGCACTAGTGTTATTAGCCCCATGGATACACTAGGTGGTTCATAAACGCCACAAATACCTGAGTGTCCCTCTCTTGGCTATTAAGTTCATCAATCCAACAAGCTTCCCAGTGGGTTCACCAACCTTAAGGCAAGCCATTGCTCTATGATCCACATATAACAAGTCCTCTTAGGTTTCTTTAGTTGGGCTACCACTAAAGAGAACTCCCTCCTTTTTGAACTCTCGCTAAGTCTTATTTTCTTATCCTTCCTCTTGTGAGGAATTTTTACCCCCTTCATGACCAACTTAATTACCCTTTCCTCTGAATGAATGAATCATTCCCTTCCTTGAATGAATGAATCGTGCCCTTACTTGAATGAATGAATCATGCCCCACTTCATTCAAAAAAATTCTTTGTGGCCTTCGATTATTATAGTTGCAACTATATACCAATTATGTGGACATGCACCTAACAAGTACAACCACATTGCCAATGCAATCCACCATAATTTATTTTTTGTCCTCTTTCCTTTGCAGTTTTTCCAAAGAGGTGTCATTCTCATCCTTTTTTAATCCAACTGAAGTCAAGGTACAATTATCACATTTAAGGCACACTAGTCAGGTTCCCATGACTGGCATTCATAACCAACTTCCTTCAACTTCCCAAGAAATATCTCTCCTCAAGCTCTAAAATATGTGTCCCAATATCTCAGCCAATTTTTAATTTTAACAAAATGGTTGCATTATTTATAACAGAGGGGTTTTCCAAGGGTCGTCACAATAAGATACCACCATTCTAACAACTATATAGCTATGTACATTGCAATGTTTTCAAATTTGACTTATTAATAAAATTTGGCTTCCACTATAATGCTTTGCTTTCAATTCTATATCTTTTGTTCTCCTTGCAATAATGTGATTCTTTCATTTCATTCTCAATCCAATTTGAATAATTCTAATCATGTCATAAATATGGGATTAGTTGTTGGGTAGGAGGGCCTTGTGCCATTTTAGATGCATTGCTTCCACCCAATTGAGTCACAACATAAAGAGTGCATAAAGAAGAGCCTCGTTGATGTCTTTCCAAAAAATGCATTTGTTGCTACATTATTTTTCCCTTCTTATATATGATCTCATAATTGAATGCAACTATCTTTGTAACATATTTTTATTACTTTTTATCACCAATTATTTTAAAATGAAATAAAGAGTGCATAAAGAAGAGCCTCGTGGATGTATTTCCAAAAAATGCATTTGTTGCTACATTATTTTTCCCTTATTATATATGATCTCATAATTGAATGCAACTATCTTTGTAACATATTTTTACTACTTTTTAGCACCAATTATCTTTAAAATAAAACAAGTGCTACGTAGTAGCTAGTACCTGCCGCTTAGTTTAAATATAGCTAATTGGAGTATCAAATGCTACCAAGGTGTGAGATGCAATTAAAGCCTTCACAAAAAAATAGAAATGAAAGTGAAAATGTTGTGCTAAAATGTTGTTTTTTGGTGAGCGCCCTACCTCATTGGTTGTAATCAAGCTTTATAAATTTATATTTTTGGCAGTGTTTGGTTCAAATTGATATGGAGAAACTTATTTGCAACTCAATGAGATGTTAATTCCAAGAAACTCATTTTGCACAACCAATTATCTCCTTCAAAGTTCATGGGAATTGAACATGATTGATATATAGTTGAATGCAATTGTGTTTGTGGCAATGAAGACATGAGAATATGAAACAAAAATTTTATTGTTATCACCAAATTGACGTCTCTTTCTTTTGCACAGAAAAATTGAGTTGAGATGATCTATAATTTGTGATTTAGTATTAAAATAATTTTTAATTTAAATTGTAAAGACATGTTAATTAATATTTATGAATATTTCGTAAAAACAATTGCTTTACTATGAATTTAACAACTAAATTATAACTACCACAATTATATAAATTAAATCACTAGTATTAGATCTTAGGCTTTTATGGTCCATAATGTAGTAAGCATGTCTTCCGGATTAATCACATCAGTATTATTTGGTCAAAGTTTTGAACCAGCTAATGTGGTTCATCCACAAGACAAAGGTGAGCTAAGTAAGGTGATGTCTTTAACAATTCACCTTTGTCCTGAGGATGAACCACATTAGCTGGTTCGAAATGTTGACCAAATAATACTGATGTGATTAATCCGAAAGACATGCTTACTAAATCAATAGTAATTATAGATGGATGTCAAAACACTTAGTTTCTAATCAAAATACTTAGTTCCTAAAACATTTTGTATCGTGGAAAAAAAACATCATTTTAAAAAATTAAATATTAAAATAAATAAAATATATCATTAGACTTTTTCAATTTTTTCTAAATATTATACGTTTGTCAATGATTTGTGATTTAGTACTAAATTGGTTGAATTTGGCAGTCACTATGAATAAAACCATGAATAAAGTTGCAGTAGCAGTTGGAGTTTTAAATCCTTTGACTTGGGAGAATAATACACATTAATCAAGGACAAAAAAAAAAAAAAAAAAAAAAAAAACACCTTTTTGAATTCAAGAAGATTAATTTCTTGAATTCTTGAATTCGATTTCTTCTTATAAGATCAATTTCTTGAATTGTTGATATAATTGGAGGCACAAATTATAAAAACTATGTTTAAATAAAACAAATTCAACAAAGTTAGGAAAAAATGCTCACAAGATACTAAAAATTAGTAAATATACATCAATAAAACTTTCTTTAAAAAATTAGGAAAGAAATGATGACAATATTCTAAAAACTAATAACTAATTATCATAATAGTTCTTAATTATAAAAGCTATGTGTAAGAAAAGAAAGAAGAAAATGTATGATAAAAGTTAATATTTGAATATGAAATAAAATATATATATATATATATATAATATATATAATATATATATATATAAATAGTTATATATAGTTAAGTAAAAGTAGAAACTAAAAAAAAGTATTGGAAAAGATATTCTTAATTATTTTTCTTTCTAAAAAATTGTCATCTTAAAAAAAATATAGAAAGACAAATAAAATAAAAGCCAAATAAAAATAATAAAAAAATTAGTGAAAAAATTTTTAAATTGGTTTTTTTCTCTTAATAATTGTCATCTTTAAATTGAAAATATGGAGAAAAACTATAATTCATGAAAATGGAAAATAAGGAAACAAAATCAAAAAGTTAAATAGAAAGGAAATAAAACAAAAAATTAGTAACTAATAGAAATGGAAGTTATTAAACAACCCGTAATAAGACCTCAACCAATCATCTTACAAATAAATAAATTAAAATAATAATAATAAAATAACAAAAAATGAATTCCCAATATTAAACTATGGATAAGTGGCATAAATTTTTTATCAAAGACAAACTAATAGGCAAAATTGAATACGTAATACCATGTGTATAATAACATAATGTTATTTGTTATGCCCCTTAATCAAATTATCATTCATAAATATGCATAAGAAATCATTGGGGAATGTGTAATTGTGTTGGAGGTATGCACATTCATAATTCTTGCCAAACAATCACTACAAAGTCACTAGGTGTTTAATTTTTTTATTGTAGATTAATTCCAACTTATAAGGAGATGGTGCACACTAGAGCCATTGATAAACAACACAACTATATACAAGCAACACAATGTATAATGGAGACATGTGGCAATGGTAATAAAAACTAGGCCATATATTCATGTAACAAATGAATTTTAATGTGACAATAAAAGAACAAAACAAGAAAATAGACTCCTTATTATTTCCTATTGAAATTTCATGATTTGAATTAATTTATCGACAAAACTAATTTTTATAAGTGCATTTTAATTAATAGATGGTTTGGTATTTTATATATATAACTAGATTGATAAATCTGCATCAGGAATGTAGTTGATCACCTGGAAGTACATTTTTGTTTATCTAACTTTGCTAACATGTTCCTCCGATCTGTCCTAACTAGCACAATTTCTTCATAGACTTCATACGAAAAACAAAAAGATGGCTCTATGTAGGTGTCTACTTGTTCACGGTGTTGGACCCACCAACATTCACGGGATCTCTCTGATATGAAGTCCCAACTAGACCTCACACCGTTTGGAGTAGGAGTCCTAGTAGTTGGTGGTAATGTTATGCCTTGACTACGAAAAATGTGCAGAGTGAAGTATGATAACTTTGGTGAGAGAAAGTGTGTGACCCTGCAGAAAGTCAAGTGCAATTCATGAAGGTTCCAACACACAAAGGGAAAAGGAAGTGCGCCCCTTGGAACCCTGTAATAGTACAAAACTTGAAAGGAACGCACAAGCATAATGACATCACTAGCTAACATGTGTAATAGTCCACAAGTTATGGTGATGAATTAATACAACAACATGCATTCAACAAGATTCATACAAATTCACATGAAATAGTTCATAAGCATAAGCGTAAGTTAAATAACATACATTGTAAATACAAGAGGAATAGTCCTACTATATTCACAACATATGCATGAAACCATGTCAGCTCTAAGTTTTATTATAAGTGAAAGTTCCATTCATACATACACCATTGACGAACCACTAGCCCCAATAGTGGAACATTAAAGTCAATAACACCTGCTCCTCCAAAGAAGTATAGTTGCTCTACACTATGGAGAAGCTAAGGCTCTTCACAATACTCCCAAGCTCCTTCTAATCCTAAGCCTAGCTAAAAGCTTGCTTAAAAAGCCCCATTATGAGGTTCTATTTATAACAAGGGGGTGGATGACCCTTCAACTCCCCTTTGTGACCTTTGGACTACCCTCATGACTCTTCAAATTCTTTCAAATAACTCATTACATTACATCATGACTCTTCACATTCCAATATTGAGACTTGGAATTTCAGTTACAAAATAATTACAAATAATATTACAATTTACACTTGTACCCATATAAGACAAAATAGGGTAGAGACAACTTGACATCCTAATAAGACAAAACACTATGATGCTTGTGTTTGGGGAAACTCTAGCTCAACAACTTCCACTTGATTCTTCTCGGTCACATATAGGTGCCAAACTCGGTACTGTGTGATGGTGTCTAGCTGGAAGTGGACTCTAGCTTCCATAGCATCTAGGTACAATGACTTGGAACCAATTTCAACTTCCCTCTTAAGCATGAGAAACATTGTTCTGGACAGGACCACTGATGTAGTTTTTCATGTTCTGTCTATTCAACTCCAAATCTTCCTCAGTGGTAATTTGTCTCAGCTACTCCAAGTACTCTTCGATCTCCTGTAGGACCTGGTTCTTAGGTTTGGCTTTGGTGAGCGAACCAACTGATGGGATCTTGTGTGCATTCACCAAGACATCCAAATTTTTGTATAACCATACATATGAGGTCTGAATACTACCAATGAAAGAGGTGAGTTTCCTGTTGTTTTGAATCAAAATTCGAACCTTCGCTTTCTCTAGTTATGCATGTTGCTTTGTTTTCTTTCCCAATTTAAGTGGTGCCCCTTTGTATCACATTGTCGACTCATGCATGGATGTGATGGAAGATTGTATATTATTGAGAGTTTTGATGAAGTCTTTGCTCTACTGTTGCAAACCATGCAAGTGGACAACTACCTTATGTATGGTAATAAGCTCCTCATAGAGGTCTCACATGGTCTCTCGAGCTGTTGATACTTCAACAAGTATCATTTTTCTCATCTCCTCCAAGTGGACCTGTGTGAAAGCTACATTTCTATGCGGAGTTGTTCTGCCTCTTGCTTGGAAGCCTCTAAATCTTGTGCCAATTTCTTATTCCCGACCATCAAATACCGAGTGCTTGATCTTGTTGCATCTGCGAAGGCCAAGTTGGTTTCGACAATAGCATTTGGATTCTTCCTGTGTTTGCCACTATCACCCTTTCTCTAATTAATGTTGGTGACGTGAGGCCAGCCGAAAAATTCTTTCTTAGTGTTTTCACAATCTTCTTTTGTATTTAATCATACGACAAATTGTACAAGCCCATTATTGGATCATCATCAAGAGGAACAATTTCCCCTTCCTCGGTTGGAGCTAACTCTGCTACTAGAGATGGTGAAGACCAAAACATTACCTACGGTGCACTTGGCATCAGGTCGACATCTTAATTTTGCAGCTCCAATTCTACCTCCATGTCATTGATCTCAATCAGTTCTTCAATTTGCTGATCAAGCTCCTTGTCCTGCATTTGTTCACTCTTCTCCTCTGTTGTTGGCTAGTTCTATTCTTGCTCTTCAACTTCCTTCTAGGTTGTTTCTATTGCTATTGCTTATTTCCTTTATGCTTCTTCTTGCTTATACTTCTCTTCTTCCATTTTGCTCTGTTGTGCTTCTCTCTTCCTCTATTTTTCTCTATGCAACCTTTGTTTCCTATTTGCCTCACTTGCTAATGCCACTTTCATAACAACATGATTCACTTTCATCTCGCGACTTCTTTCCTTCCCTCGATTGTAAGTTGATGACATCTGCACATGGGAAGGTTGAATACCTACATGAAATCCTATGTAATCCCAATTGTTGAACATTGATGTAAACCTGCTAGTCCTCTAGATCTTCTTTGAAGCTCCTTGCTAAAAATGTTCCTCAACCTTGTCCCATGTTAGATCTGAATCCTTTTCTACAAACAGTTGAGTCGACATACACTGGTGTTTTCTCAACTGCATCCCTAGTACTACTCTTAGTAATATCTTTGAAGTAGCTCTCTTGGGTGCCATGGTAACAATGATTGTTGGAGAGAAGTGCTCAACAAATATGGTACCTGTGGGACAAAAAAGGCACTCATGGAAAGCAAAAATTAGCTTTTGCAAATCTAACTTCAAAGCATGATCAAACAACAAACTGGGCAAATAGTGAGAGTGATTGCACAGTTTCCATGAACATGTGAGGGTGATTGGTTGTGGGCACTATGCATTGCGTAGTCCCAATATCTAAGGGTGCAACCTGAGGCTTGAGAATGCGTAATGTGTAGTTCAGCCTAGGCATAGACTGGGAGAGACTATGCATTACACAATCTCAGTGGCCAAGAGTTGCAGACTAAGCCCTGGAACTTCGTAGTGTGCAGTTTGGCCAGCCTGTACTACACAATCCGCAGTCTCAGAGGTCAAACTCTCAGCTTGAGCCTTAGGATTGCGCAATGCCCAATTGGGTAAGGTAAAACTGGATAAGGAAAGTGCAAATCTTCTTGTGAAGGTGTGGGAATCAAGCATATCTAAGTGACGATGTGAGTTTGATTGTGGATCTGACTAAGTATAGATGAATCAATGTGAATCAAGTGCATAAACTCAAAAAACGAAAGGAAAAACAAATGTGTGAGGAGAGTCATTGAAACGGCAACCATCGATGTAAAAACAAGAAAACCGATGCGACACTTGTGAATGGAAAATAAAAAATTGGAATAACACTTCTACAAGCTAAAATATGTTGAAACGCCAACAACCATGAAGAGAAACAAGCAAAACAACACTCACACAAGTGAAATGACAAAAAACAACAAAAAAAAATGGCAAAAGTCAATAAAAGAAAAACTCACCCAGAAAAGTGACGACAACTCCACCAAAGGTTATTTGATCTCCTCGGAAATGTTATAGATCTAAGATCGAATGTGCAAATGAGCTCTAGGAGCATCAATTAACTAGATTTAAGAAAATTAGGGTTTATGATGCATATGCCTAAAATCAAGGAAAAAGCAACACTTGGCAAAAACTTCTAAAAATAACAATGTGCCAACTTCGAGAAACTAGTAATGGATCCCTATTTCCTAGGGATGTTTTTTATTTTTAGCTTTTTTATTTTTATTTTAGAGGGAAACTTGCCATGCATGTTGCTGAGAAAGATTGCGCAATTCTGGGGAACTAGGTAACTTTCCAGCTCAATGCACTATGCAGTTTCTGAGCTTAGTGAGGGATTACACAGTTTCTGGGCTCAGTGTTGTGTTGCTTCCATTACTGCGCAGTTCCTAAGCTCAAGGCTAACTATTAGTCTAGACTATGCAATTCCAATCATCAAGGTTGCCTACCCTCAAGGATTGTGCAGTTTTTGGAGGTAAGCCCAAAACTACTGTAAGACCAAGTCAAGAGATTAGCTTATGAGTTAGAAAGATAAGTGGTGTGGAAACAAACAAACACAGACACAAATGAAAAAGATAGTCTCAGCCAAAACATGAGTACCTGAATCCATGCAAGATAAGCTCCTGTGGATAGGAAGGAAGGCTCCAAAATCAAAGCATAGGCAAAATTTTGGAGGGTGTTTGTAGGTGCTACAACACTAGCGACACACTAGTAGAACTCTAAATCTTTGTATGGATCTTGTCTCATGAAAAACAGGTCTAACTCTTCTGGAAGTGTTATTCAATTCATTGATTGTCGCAAATTCTTCAGTTGGCTTGAGTTAAAGATATAGTCCCTACCATTCTCTTCATCGGAAACACACATACCACGCCAAGTCAAACTGAGTTGTTTCAATTGGGGATGAAGAGTATATAAATGCATAAGTAAAAGAAAATGTTAGAGTCTTGTTTTTCATCTCTAGTGTTGCTCTGCTGCCAACAAGCCTAGACAGTACCCCGACAGAGTCACTTCAAGAACACAAGCATTTATTTGCGGCTAGCGAGCCTGGACAGTACTTGAACGAATTTGATTACTTCAACTCTCTGTGTAGGAAGCCTTTCTCTTTTTTCGCCCTTTATTTCATTTTTCATTTTTTTCAAATAATTGTGCATAAGCACTTATCTATTTCATGGGGGTGGAAGAGGGATCCCAACTTATTGAGACAATAAGAGGTTGTCCATTCAAAGAAGGATATTTGTATACACCTCTAACATACTTGTTATGGTTTTCCTCCCCTCCTTACTCTACTAGACTTAGTTGACAGGGGTTAACCAAAAAATAGAGGAGTTAATTAGAGTATGTGGTACCAGTTAAAAGTACAAGAATTGTGATTTCATTATGGCTTTCTCCGAAAGGAACATATTTTCCATAAGAGTATCATTGACTAAAATAAATGCAAGATTCACATAAAGAGAGGGAATAGACAAATACCCAAGCGTTGATGGTAGTACAACTTCCTCTTGGACTTCGCCCTGCTTTTCTGGGAAGCCAAACACGGTCTCGTGCGAAAGCTATCCTATGACTGAAAGAAAAAGAATAGAATAAAAGTGTGGAGCGAAAAGTAAAAGAAATAAAATCAAAGAAACAAACAAGAAAAGCACACAACTACTCCTACTCCTAACCTAACAATGAATAGGCCAAACTCACATGAAATGATTCTTCTAATGCAACCACCAACACATTGGCTTGCCTATGTATGCGAGGGAATGCATGTCAAGAAATATATACAAGCGTAACAACAAACAAAAAATATAAGACAATATAAACCAAAACGTTCAAAGTTTGAAAGAATGTGTAGAAAATAAAGAAAGAATTGTGCATGGGAGACATTCTCTGAAGACATGGTGGTGTTTAGACACAATGAAACTTGAAGACATACATGAACATAATTTCGAATTGTGGAAATGGACGAACATAAATAAAGAAGAAACTTTTCATTTTTCAATCGTGCTCATCACATATGACTCCTCCAATGACTAAGCGATAGGATCATGTGATACAGATGGAGGATGCAAAAATCGTAGAACTTAATGATTTTCAATGTGTGCGACAGAGTGATGAGGAGCCTAGAAAGATTAAACACCTTTCCGATCATAAGTGGAACCAACCACAAGACTATGAGAGCATGACATAACCATCAGGTCAAGATGAAGTGCCTTGATAGCTTGGGGAAGTTCCAACACATCAGAAGATGGATCACCAAAGATCGGTGGCTAGGAAAGATCGAGAGTAAAATAATCAAGATCGTGACCAAATGAGTCAATGAAAAGGTCACGACAACCATGATTAGAAAGTTTAAGATCACAAATATAGGCATCCTCATGATCTAACAAATCGCAAAGAGGGGAAAGTGGAGAACAAGAAATTTCACCCTCTGTATTTTTAGAAAGATAAGATGAGAGATTGGGAGGATGAGGAAGAAAATATTTGTTCTCTCTACATTCAAATGAAAAAATGATATTCCACATGTTTTGAGAATGATCAGAAGTAGTAACATCAACAAAAACTAAAATTTCACAAGATTTAATAGGAATGATAGAATCGTGGAAAATATCAAGATGATGAGGGATAGGTGCAAAAGGAAGAAAATCCTCCTTCATCGCAAATTCTTATTCATCTATGGGGTCCCACAAATGATCATTGTAAATGATATCGCAGGTTGGCTTCTCAACACCAACTCCATCCAAAACTTGATCCTCATGAACATCAAAAGAGAGATTTGAAACGGGTGAAAACAACAAATCACAACCCAAAGGATCAAAGGGACCAACAAATGGAGGACGAGGACATAACACTTCATCGTAACCATCAGACTCACAGTCCAAACCTACACTGAAATTCTAAGTATGTGAGGTGTGAGAAGATGGTGGTAGATAAAAAACTGAATTCTCAAGTTCTCCCACCTCAACCTATCGAACTAGATTTGTTTGATGAGAAGGGGACGAAGGGCCACTTGGAACAACAACTACATCCATTGCATATTTAGAAGCTCTAATATCGAGCTATGTTGGGAGAGGTTTGAAAGATTCAAGCTCGTGCAGATTTTCTGAAATGTGAACAAAATATAGGAATATGTCTACCAAGAAAGACCAATCAACATCATCTTCTAGAAATTCAAAGTAAAAATGAATAAAACGATTGTGAAAATCATAGATAGATTCATGAGGTGCCTTTCACAAATTTAGAATTTTCTTGCACAAAATTTTTTGATGATACATATCAAAGGCACATAACAAATTTATGATGTGTTTGAAAGAGAGAATGGAGTCATTAGGCAATGTGTTACACCATTCTTGTATGTGCCTGTAGTGAACAAGGTTCCTACTTAAGTTAAATACTCCAGAAGATTTGGAATATAACGATATCCATTGAGGATACAAATATTATATATTAAATGTATGAATGAGAATGATGATCAATGCTACAAATGAGGCCCACTTATATACCTAAGCAGGTGCCTCTTCATGGAAGTTCATGTCCCATTATACATGCCTCTTAATACTAATTACTAATTAATTATCATTATTTATGATTATTATCATTTACATTATTTTCTATATATTTTATTCATAACATTGCCTTCCTCCTAAAAAATCTTTGTCCTCAAATCTTATTGATGAAAAAGGCTTGATCTCTTTTTCGGTTTCGAATGTCTTCCTATCTCGGAATTGTCATCTTCATCAATATAAGTTGATATGGTCCTCTAAGTGACAAACAAAATTGCCACACTGACAAGGGATCAGACCATCCTAGATCAATCTTCTATGGACCCTTGTGGTGACTAAAAACTTGTGATGAATTGTTATCACATGAATGGATTGCACTGACATTAGTATTCTTTGGAATATCAGTTTGTTGTTTCTGTTATGAATGGTATAGATACGTAGCTTGATTGAGATGTCTATTCTTGTTATTCGAATGTAGATAAGGAATTTCTTTGGTTTTTCCTCCCTTTATCATGTGTTTGGAAAGATTTTGATTCACTTCAGGTTCTGATGTCGTCGAGTTGGTTACAGAATCTTCACTTGGGGGTTTTTCATAGTTTCAATTGCAACTTATGAATATGTTTTCCTTTCAATTGGTTTGCCATCTTCTTGATTTTTGATATTGTCTAGCTTTATATTCATTATTTTTTCTTCAACTTGGATAATTACGTCTGAAGACTTCAATATGCCTTTCATGTTGAATTATTCTAGTTTGTTTTTCAAGGATTTCTTGTCATTTTTAAGTTTCTTAATTTGCGTCAATAATTTTTCATTGTGGTCCTTGAGGCGAGTAACTTCTTCGTTCTTGTCAGCAATGATCTTATCAATTTATTTTTGCATATTTTGTATCGCTTTTTTACTTTCTTTAAGAATGACTTTTGAAATTTCTTGTATGTCTTCAGGCATCACTGAATCTGGCGTCAAGGTAACATCTTGTAGCATTATTTTTTTCTTATTGTGGGAAACGTAAAAAACATATTCTTCATAATTAGAAAAAAAGATCCTAGTGATTTGATCCAAGGTGAACCCAAAATTATATACTATTGTCACAAAATAAGGTTTTAACGGTGAATTGCAAGACAAAAGTATAGTCTCCAATACTTAGTTGTAGATTGCTTATGTTGTAATGTTTATCACTTGTGTCAACAAATTCGTTTCGATTCAGGAATCACTAATTGGTTAGCACATTTAGTATTAACATAATTATTATTTTGAGTAGGATCGATAGAGATGATAACATCCTTTCCCACAAGTGATCCTTTGATTTTAAATAGCTCACCGACTAATGGAAATCTTTCATTACTGGTCTCCATTATTTTTTTGACTTGTATACAAACTTAGTCTTTCACTTATATATAGATAGATATAGAAGAGAGAGAGGAGAGGAAAAAAAAAATAACTTTAATTTTTTTTTTTATTAAACGTAAAACTTTAAATTTCTCTTCTCTCTCTCTCTCGATATAATATATTATATAGAGAGAGAGAGAGAAGAAACATTTAAAGTTGTTACGTATTAAATAATAAATAAAAAAATTAAAGTTTTTTTTGCTCTCTCTCCTCTTTCTATCTAACTATCTTCATATATATTATATATATAATATCTATATATATATATATATATAGATATATATCCCCTTTTTTTATTACGGTGTTTAACTCCTTCAAACTTAAAGGTGCGATTAAGAGATACGACTTGTGAACATACAGATGCAACTCACGGATTTTCTTTACCATGCGGAAGCGAAGGGTATCCATGACTAGAATTATTTTATGTCTACCTACAGGCTCAACGATACAACAACCAATGAATAACTACTATGCTGAAATTTTCTTTTTTTAATTACCACTCAACATCTACACCACATTGGTCATACAGAGCAAAGACTAGGTGACAAAATACGGTGGTTGTAGAAAGCAAGTGCGGTGGCGACGGTGCAAGTACACTGGAGGATAGGCAATTGTGTAGGCGACAGTTATTGGTGAAAGGAAACAGTATTGGTGAAAGGAATCAAAAGAATTAGTGACAAAGGTGGCAAGAGAATCAGCGACAGTGTTTGTGCAATGGCAATGTGAGCAGCTTAAATCACAGTGGTTTTCCAAATGTCAGGTAGATGCTGAAGCTATGCGACCGTTAGTTGGTGGCTGTGTAAGTGGACATTGCTGCTGTGCAGTGATGGTTGCAAGGAATCAGCGATAGTCTTTGTGCAATGGCAGTGTGAGTGGCTTAAATCATGGTGGTTGTCCAAACGTCAGGTGGACGCTGAAGTTGTGTAACCGTCAGTTGGTCACTGCATAGGTGGACGTTGTTGTTGTGCAGTGATGGTTGTAAAGCTGCGTGGATTTGGTAAACGGGAAACATAACAAGGTGCAGACATTTGTCCACCGGTCAGGGGAGCGAGAGTTGTTGGTTTTTTTTTATTCTTTTAATATTTTGTATACCACCTTTTTTTGAATATTTTTTTCCTTTAATATTTTTTTTCTTTTTATTATTATTTTATATTTTATATTTATTTTTTTTTCCTCCAAATTTTTTTATGATTTTTTTTAATGGCCAAAGGCCTAACAACAAGCTAGAGAAACTCCAAACTAATAGCAAGATGCTTCAACGACAATGAAGTTGACGAATTTGATGGTCAAAGACCTGGATCAGAGAGCGTGGCTCTATGTAGCGGTTGAACGACCAGAGGATAGAACTGCTTTGATACCAAATGTAGTGAACAAGGCTCCTACTTAAGTTAAATACTCTAGAAGACTTGGAATATAAAGATATCGATGTTACAAATGAGGCCCGCTTATATATCTAAGAAAGTGCCTGTTCACGGAAGGTCATGTCCCATTAGACATGCCTCGTAGTACTAATTACTAATTAATTATCATTAATTATGATTATTATAATTTACATTATTTTCTATATATTTTATTCATAACAGCACCCTTCGAACATGAGAATGAACAACCTACAATCAACATCCTCATAGTGGTATTGTGCTTTGTGCAAAAATCAAGAAAATGGGTGATGTGCTCAAATAAGGTTGTTTCACCTTCACCATTGAATTTCAAATTTGACAAGTCATCAATAATACTCGCAACACTTTCAAATTTGTGTGTCTAGAAAAACATGTTGGGGTGATGGGAACAACCCTATTGTACCTCGTCAATTATTAAATGTGTGATTTGTGATAATATTCAGCAATTGATTTGCGTTATTGTGTGATTAATTGTTTGTTACCAGCTCTTGATTGTGAGGGGGACACCTGCCCCGACCTCGGGGTCTGCTCTCCTGCCTTTCCACTACACTCCCAAAAAACCCTAATCCCTCATTTGGTCACTGTGCCTGACATTTCTCTATTCTACCGAGAGGGTTTGCTACTCTGGTTTCATTTGCATTTGGTGAGGGTTCGATGGCTCTCTGTCTACACACCTTGGTCACAAATCCTGCTCTTAACCGAGGGTTCTGGTTATGTGTTAGCTCTAGTTGCAGTCCTCTATTCGCCAGTTCTCTCAGGGGTTTTGAAGCTCAGCTCTATGGATGCAAAGTCTCAGAGTTCTGCAAGTTGATTTCTCCATTCAGATGGTGGCATTAGCTACCTCTTTGATGGCTTTGTGGGTGTTGTTTCACTTCATGGTCGATTTGATTTTAAGATTGTACTCTTGGTTATAGTTCTGTTGAAGCTTTCGATTTCCTGTGCAATTGTTTCACTATATAACTGTCAATTTGTCAATTGTTTCAGGCCACGGTCGTGGGGTGACCCAACGCTCAACTTCTACTCTACAAGTTTACACAGGTAAGCCCTCTATCTTTGATTCACGACACTACTTTGATTTTCTGTTATTACTGAGGGTTTTCGCTCCTTGTGAGTAGGGTCCACTCTGGTGGCTATGACGTGGTCGAAAGATTTCCTTCTCTGGCGCGAGCTCGACTCCTCTAGTAAGTTCCAACTCTGTAAACCCTTACCCCTATCTTTCTACTTAAGTTTCGGAATATAACTTCTGTTTGTTGATGGTTGGCTCTTGGTGGTTATAGGTGGATGTTGAGCCGTCTTGGTTGATGGTCTTGGGTCCTGTTTCCCACACGTTGGAACGGGTAGGGTCATTCCATGTTGCTTTATTTGTTTTCTTGTCTCGGCACTCTTGTTGCCTGTTGGTTGTCTCTGGTATGTGGTCGAGGGCTTCGGCCTCTCCGTTACTGGCTTTATGTCTAAATGCCTTTGGGCCTTAAAGAATTGTGTAACTTATGTCTGAACATTGTTTAAGTTATTAGTTGGGTTTCTGAACCACGGTCTCGTCGTTTGGTCTTTACAGTTTACAATCTCATCCTTAAGTTGGACTATAAATATTTTTGATACTTTTGTGTATATGTTTATGCAAATATTTTGAAAGGAAAAAGAAAATATATTTACATATTTTGGTACTTGTAGATGTATGCAGCGTCCTTGCTCTGTCTGTGTTTATTTGGTTCTATGAAACCCTCTGTCGATGTGTGACTATAGTCTTTGCCAGGTTCTTTGTATACTAAGGAACTGTAGATGTTGGTTGTAACTGTATTTGATTCCTCAGCTGGTTATTTCACCCTCGTTTCTGTGGTTGATTCTTCCACGAGGCCTTCTGTTGTTTCACTGAATTTGACTTTCTCGGTGGTCGTTAAGAAAAACTAAATTGCTAGTTCTTTGTGGTTATTATGGAACACACTCAGTTCTTAATTAGGAAGAAATTAATCTGTTGCTGCAATGGAAATGGATTCAAATTCTCTCTTAAAAAATGCTTGTAAGTTTCTATTCTTTTAAGCTATGATGGAACCATTACAATTTTTTATTTTTTCCTTTTTTAAAGGATTATTGTACAGTTACTTACAATTGTCAGCAGTTACAAATGGTTATTCGTGATAATTTTTCATTTATTTTTATCTAGTTTCTAAAATTAACCTACAACAATAAATTTAAAAGAAAACGTAATGAAAATAAAAACAGTAGGCTGAGACAGCCTTAAACTTGCCACAACATCCTAAATTCTATTAACTGAAAGAATTAAATGAGACTTAGAAAACTAGTTGTGAACCTTTCCAGTCTACTGAGATAAATACTCCAGCCTTGATCTCCCCTAGCTGGATGCTCCTGCATCAGGCTCCTGGGGTAATAAAAATTCATGGCTCCGGTCCATGAGCTCATCAACTGAATACCCTGCACGTTGTATCTGTCCTATGTCAAGCCATGAACTATCCTCAATGGGATGATTCTTCCACTTGACAAGGTACTGTAGGTACTCTTTTCTTCGGTTCTACCTCGCCACCCGTGTATCGAAAATTCTCTCGATCTCAGGGGGGTGAGCCGAAGGCATTTGCCTCATCCAAGAACTACTTCCTTTCTGGGTATCCCGATTTAGCCATGGCGAATTATCGTCTTCAGGACTGGCAATGTATGGAAACAAATCTACCACGTTAAAGATAGGCGATATACCTATTCTTGGAGACAGTTGCAATTCATAGGAATTTGCAGAAAATTTATGTAAAATTTTGCAAGGTCCAATTTTCTTTTATTTCAATTTATTGTATTCACCCTTAGGGAACCTTTCTCTGCGCAAATGTGCTAGGACTTGGTCCCCTACATTAAATTGTACCTCCCATCGTTTCAGATCTACCTATTGTTTATACCTGTGACTGATGTCCTGTAACTTTGACTTTACCTACTCATGTAGGTCATTAATTGCTCTTGCAAAATCTTCCCCGTTAGCACTTCTTCTTTCTAATTGTCCCAGATCTCATAACTCATGCACTCTGAGAGGATGCATTCCATACAAGATCTGAAGAGGACTATTTCTCGTGCTTCGATTTGGTGAATCTTTGTAAGCGAATTCCGCTTGGGCAAGTACATGATCCCACATTCATGAATTTTCTCCAACTAAGCTCTGTAGTAGGTTTCCTAAGCTCCTGTTCACCACCTCCATCTGCCCATCGGTCTGTGGGTGATAAGCAGAGTTGAAATTTAACTTGGTGTCCAGCTTTTTCCACAGGGTATGCCAAAAATGTCCTGTGAATTTCACATCCTTGTTAAAAACAATGGACTTGGGCAGGCCATGCAATCTGACAATTTTAGTGAAAAACAAGTGTGCTACGTGAGTGGCATCACTGGTTTTCCTACAAGGGATGAAATGTGCCATTTTTGAGAACCGGTCCACTACCACCATAATGGAGTCATACTCTCACTGTGTTCTTAGTAGACCCAAGACAAATTCCAAGCTGACTGAGTCCCATAGTCTACTTGGAATAGGAAATGGTGTGTAGAGTCCCGTGTTCTGACTGTGTCCTTTCGCCAACTGACACACTTTACACGTGGTCACATATTGTTGCACGTCTCTTCGCATCTTCGGCTAGTAATAAAATTGACTAAGTTGATCTAAGGTCTTATCAATGCTGAAGTGTCCGGCTAGACCTCCGCTATGTTTTTCACGATTGATGTTCTCCCTCAATGAACATTCAGGAATGCATAGTTGTCCTCCTTTGAATAGCAGCTCCTCCTGTAAGTTATAGTCCAGCCATGGACTATTATTCCTCAACAAGGGGTTTTGGCAGGCTTCATAAGCCTCCTTGAAATCTGCATCTGTCTTATACAAGTCCTTCAGGTGTTCGAAACCCAACACTTGTATTGTGCTCTCTTATAAGAGTAAAACTCTTCTGCTTAACGCATCTGCTACCTTGTTGGCCTGTCCACTGATGTGCTTCAATACAAACGTAAAACTCTGCAAGTACTCCACACATTTTTCATGTTTGTGATTCAGCTTATGTTGCTACATAACATATTTTAATGCAGAATTATCAGAAAACAAGACAAACTCATTACCCAACAGATAATGTCTCCAATGCCTCAAGGCTTGGACGACGACATAAAACTCCTTGTCATAAGACATATACTTTTGCCTGCTTTCATTTAATTTTTTGCTAAAATAGGCTACTAGTTTGTCTTCCTCGCTGAGTACGGCTCTAATGGTTGTGCCACTGGCATCAAAACGAACTTGGAAAAGTTTGTTCAAATCAGGCAATCTCAAGATTGGTCTTTTAGTGATCTTCTTCTTCAATATTTGGAAGCTTTTCTCCGTCGCTTCAATCCAATGAAAGGTTGACTTACCTTTTTAATGGTGTCCAACATAGGTGCGCAGATCCCACTAAAATCCTTTATAAACTTATGATAGAAACTCTCCAACCCGTGAAAACTTTGAACTTCAAACAGACTATTAGGGGATGGCCAGCTGATTATAGCTGCAACTTTTTCTAGGTCCATTTTCAGCTGATTTTCTGAAATCACAAAACCCAAATAGACTAATTCCTTCTTAAAAAAGAACATTTTTTCAAATTTATCAGCAACTTATTTTGCTGTAATTTCTCCAGCACATATCTAACATGTCAAAAATGTTCTTCTCTGGTCTTACTGAAAATCAGTATATCGTCAAGATACACAATTACGAATTTCCCAATGAACTCTTTCAACATCTCTTTCATTAGGCGCATGAAAGTGCTAGGGGCGTTACTTAACCCAAATGGCATCACCAGCCATTCATACAGCTCTTCATTGGTTTTGGAAGTTGTTTTCCATTCATCCCCTTCTCTTATTCTGATCTGGTGATATCCACTTTTTAGATTTATTTTCGAAAAATATGCTGCTCCACTCAAGCAGTCCATCATGTCACCCATTCGTGGCAATGGGAACCTGTACCTGATAGTAATTTTATTTATTGCTCTTTAATCTGTACACATCTGCCACTTGCCTCCTTTCTTGGGAGCTAAAACTATTGGAACTGCACAGGGACTTAAACTTTCCTGTATTAAGCCTTTGTCCAACAATTCCTGTACTTGTTTCTTGATCTCTTCGTTGTCCTTAGGACTCATCCGATAAGCAGCTTTGTTTGGTAAACTAGCTATGGGTATGAAATCTATGTGATGACTGATACTTCTCTTGGGTGATAACTTATTCGGTAAATCATCCACCACAATGTCGCTGAACTCTTGCAACATATCCTAAATTTCTTCAGGTAAGTCTGGAATTTCAGTATGTAACAACACTATTCTTGGCCTCTTTACAACAGCATACTTTATCTCATTATCTTCAATCTACTTCAAAAATTCTTTTCCTCCCACCAGCAGCGCTTTAGCTCCACTAGCTTCTGCTATCTCTTCTTCCTTGATGGGTACAAGCGCATGCTTAATCCCATCCTTGAAAAACTTATATCCGTTTGTCTTTCCATCATGAACCACTTTTCGGTCATACTGCCATGGTCTACCTAGCAGAATATGACACACGTCCATAGGCATAATATCACAAGTTACCTTGTCCTTATATTTGCCAATATGGAACTCAACCTCACATTGTTCATCAACTAGCATTTGATGCCCTTTCTGTAACCAAGACACCTTATAGGGAGTGGGGTGCTTCAACCTTTTCAAACCCAACTTCTCCACCATATTTATGGCAACTAGATTATCAGTGCTTCCACTGTCTATAATCAGTTTGCAGCATTTCCCATGTGACTTACACACAGTCCAGAATAATGCCTTTCTCTGGGTTTGTTTAGCTATCTCCTTTACCGGTTTCAGCAGTACCTTATTCAAGACTAAGGCCTCTCCTGTCTCCAGTACATTCTCTACCTCCTGGGGTGGTGCCTCTGCTTCCTCTATTTGAGCAACATATGCTCCTCTTGGTCTAGCCTATTCACCTTCAGGACACTCATAGGACTTGTGCCCCAACTTGTGGCACTTGTAACACTAGATGGAATCTCCTCTGCCTCTGCCACTACCCCTTCCGCGCTGCTATGGCCTTCCTGCCCTAGTTCTACTTTCCTTTTCTGTTGTTCTTGAAGTCTTTGAACTGCTGCCTTCTTCACTGTGGTTGGCAGTTCTGCCTCTGCGAAAGGATTGTCCTTTCCCTCTGCCAGATCCACGTCCTCTTCTAGCATTATGTCGCCTAGTAATCTTCTCTTCTTCCTTCAAGGCACTCTAATATGCTTCACCTATAGTTTTTGGGGAAAGAATACTTATCTTGTTCAATATCTCCAGCCTTACGCCATTTAAAAACCTCGTTGTTTTTTCTGGGGTGTCCTCCACGTAACTTGCTCTCAGGATCACCCGATAAAATTATTTGGTGTATTGTTTTATAGTCATTCCCTTCTGCTTTAGGTTCTACACCTGTCGATACATAGCAATCTGATAATCTTTGGGCAAAAATTTACCCTTCAGTTTGGCTTCCATCCTGGTCCACTTTTTAATAGGTTGCTTATTTAATCTCCTACTCTCTGCTTGTACACTATCCCTCCATAAGGTTGCATGCCCTTTCAACATGATGGTAGTGAATTTAACTCTTCTATCTTCACTGATATCCTCATCTGCAAAGTACTTGTTTAACTCACTGATCCAGTCCAACAATACTTCTACGGACAAACTACCACCATAGGTCGAAATCTCAGGCTTTGGCTTACTACTAGCCAACAAAACTGACTTTAACAACCTAATTTCAGGTCCTTCCTCATCTGATCCATCTATTGTAGTTGTAGCTTCTTCCTCACTATCATCTCCTCCATCTGGATCCCTTCTTCCCACTTCTATTACCGCAAAATGGGCATTCAAGATCTTAATCTCATCTCTCAATCCTTCATCTACTACTCTTTGAATAGCTCTTCCATGACCACCTCTTCCAAATTCCATTTATAAAAAAAAACTTAATCCTCCTCTGATACCAAAATGATGGGACCAGCCCTATTTTACCCTGTCAATTATTAAACATGTGATTTGTGATAATATCTGGTGGTTGATTTGTGTTATTGTGCGATTAATTGTTTGGTACCAGCTCTTAATTGTGAGGGGGACACCTGTCCCAACCTCAGGCTCTGCTCTCCCACCTTACACTACACTCCCGAAAAACCCTAATCCCTCATTTGGTAATTGTGCCCAACATTTCTTTGTTCTGCCAAGAGGGTTTGCTGCTCTACTTTCATTTTGCAGTTGGTGAGGGTTTGATGGCTCTCTATCTAAACACCTTGGTCATGAATCCTACTCTTGTAGCTGAGGGTTCTGGTTATGTGTTAGCTCTGGTAGTAGTGCTCTGTTTGCCGGTTCTTTAAGGAGTTTTGAAGCTCAGCTCTGTGGATGCCAAGTCTCGGGGTTCTGCATGTTGCTTTCTCCGTTCGAATGGTGGTGTTGGCTACCTCTTTGATGGATCTATGCACTGTTTCACTTCATGGTCACTTTGATTTTAAGATTGTGCTTGTGGTTATAGTTTTGTTGAAGCTTTCGATTTTCTGTGCAATTGTTTCATTGTATAAATGTCAATTTGTCAATTGTTTCACGCCACCATCATGGGGTAACCCAGCGCTCAGCTTTTGCTGGACAAGTTTGCACGGGTAAGGCCTCTATCTTTGATTCACAACACTGCTCTGATTTTCTGTTAGTATTGAGGGTTTTCACTCCTTGTGAGTAGGGTCCACTCTGGTGGTTGTGACCTGGTCGAAATCTCTCCTTCTCCTACGCGAGCTCTGCTCCTCTGCTGAGTTCCAACTCTGTAAACCCTTACCCCTATCTTTCTCCTTCAGTTTCAGAATGTAACTTCTATTTGTTGATGGTTGGATCTTGGTGGTTTTAGGTGGACGTTGAGCTATCCTAGTTGGTGGTCTTAGGTCCTGTTGCCCACACGTTGCAACGGGTAGGGTCATTACATGTTGCTTTGTTTGTTTCCTTGTCTCGGCACTCTTGCTACCTGTTAGCTGTCTTTGGTCTATGGTTGATGGCTTCGGCCTCTCTGTTACTGGCTTTATGTCTAAATTCCTTCAGTCCTTAAAGAATTTTGTAACTTATGTCTAAATGCTATTTAAGTTATTAGTTGGGGTTTTGAATCATGGTCTTGTAGTTTGGTCTTTACAGTTTACAACCTCATCCTTAACTTGGACTATAAATATTTTTGATACTTCTTTGTATATGTTTATGCAAATATTTTGAAAGGAAAAGGAAAATATATTTATATATTCTGGTATGTGTACATGTATGCGGCGTCCTTGCTATGACTATGTTGATCGGTTCTATGAAACCCTCCGTCGATGTGTGACTGTAGTATTTGCCAAGTTCTTTGTATACTCAGGAACTGCAGATGTTGGTTGTAACTCTATTTGGTTCCTCTGCTCATTATTTCACCCTCGTATCTGTGGTTGATTCTTCCACGAGGCCCTCTATTGTTTCACTAAATTTGACTTTCTCAGTGAATGTTAAGAAAAACTAAATTGCTAGTTCTATGTGTTATTATGGAACAGAATCAGTTCTTAATTAGGAAGAAATTAATTTGTTGCTGCAATGGAAACGGATTCACATTTTCTCTTAAAAAATGCTTGTATGTTTCTATTATTTTCAGCAATGATGGAATCGTTATAGTTTTTGATTTTTTCATTTTTTGAAGGATTACTATACAGTTACTTAAAATTGTCAGTAGTTACATACGGTTATTCATGATAATTGTTCATTTCTTTTTATATAGATTCTAAAATTAACCTACAAAAGTAAATTTAAAATAAAAGGTAATGAAAATAAAAAAGGTAGGCTAAGATAGCATTAAACTTGCTACAATATCCTAAATGCTATTAACTAAAACAATTAAATGAGACTTAGAAAACTAGTTGTGAACCTTTCCAGTCTACTGAGACAAATACTCCTACCTTGATCTCCCCTAGCTGGATGCTCCTGCATCACTCTTTTAAAGTTTTACACTTTTTGGATCTCAAAAGATTTAATTCATCTCATAACTATGTAGGTCCAAAATTAACCTATCTATTCTATGAATATATAATGTTAAAAATAATACACTAAATAAAAACTAAACTAAATATAACCTTTTAACTAATAACATAAATTTGAAAATATTGTTTACATTAAAAAAATAACATTGTAATAAAATTAATGAGAACACAAGACAAACAAAAATATGATCTCTCAATAACCATATCCTCATTAAAATACACTACTAGGCTTAAAATGACTCACATTTAATGCAATAATACTTTCCTTAAATGTGTTAAATACTTCGCTAATTATAATATTAATTATAATAATTATATTTATATAAATATATTTTAACTCAGAAAACGAAACCATTTGTTCGCTTAGTGGGTCTTGACCCAGGTTCAGAGTTAGTTTTTCTAAACAAATCCCTACACTACTGGCCCTTTCCGCATCATGTTGTAGAGCGCAGGCTGAAGTGTCACTTGAAGCAGTATGGGGGACGCTGGAACCAAGTTTCCACACCCAAAGATTAGTGTAATGTATTTTTATGCCATAAACTTGCCTTCGTGCAGATCGATAATCCCTTAGGGCATATTGATATAACTAACCTTAATCAGCTCTTATATCTTCACGAACATTGACGATGATATTTCGTAGACCCTAAACATGTGAATCAATTAATTATGTGCCTTTGTCATTACTCCTAATCCTTTGCTTACCCAGATCAACCTAAGAATTGAGAAAATTAACATGAAATAAGATATGCTTCATGTAAAAAGTTAATATTAAGTGCGTTAATATAAAAACATCAATTATGTAAAGTCGCTCATCAATACAGTATTACTTCATAAACCAATCTATCATTACATCATAAAATCACATTCATTCATAACAGAAGTAAATGGATAAAACACCGGAATTTCTGGAACAATCTCTTTATTAACACTTCAGTTCTACTTACAGACTCAAGACTTCCTTGTGCACTCAGCAGCAAGGGTCTACACACTCAACTATAGACTCTATTCTAGGCCTCCATGCATGTAGTTGTAGAGCCTCTCCTCTACTGTAAGACTTCTTCTCTCTTTCCTCTACTGACCTGTTACATTCCTCTTCATCATCGATACTTCTTCTTGCCTTAAACATCGTAAGACACACCTTTTTATACAATCCCATGGTTTGCGAACTATGGGTAGATCTTCAAAAGCCAACTCAGCTTACATAAAACAAGTGTAAGACCCTTTATGACACTTTATTCTATACGCGCTCCGAGACAACAACTTGCGGGGACTTTACATTCTCTACAACAAAACTTGGGATTTTTTCCCCAAAACAAACCCTAGGGGACCCTGTCCTAACAGCACCCAACCCCACCAAAAGGAAAAATGAAAATCAAAAGACAAAGTATAGAAAATAAACATACCCTAAACTTATAACCCAGGGTTAGCTCATCTGGTCGAGTCCCGGTCAATAAAATATCTCTTCTAATGAGTTCAAAATTTCATTCACTCAACACTATCAGGGTCAAGCTTCATGGTAAATCAAACAGGAAATGAATCTTTTGGGCAGATCTACATGGTACAAATATTCCTTAGATGTAACAGTTACCATTCTCCAAGAACTTTCAACCACATAAAAATGTCGTGAACTTCAAGCCCATCATCAATTTTCTTGCGATTTCTTTCAATTAATTCTTGAAATTGCACTTTTGAAGGGTATGACATGTAACATAGAGTGAATAGAGGCAGTAAAAAGAGAAGAAAAGTGACAAATATCCACGAAATTGTTATAATATATACTTGGCTTCTCTGAAAGTGTCTTCACAATGTACCTTTAGCATCACACCTTTTGTAACTTTAGACCCAAGATGGTGGAGGGTGCACTAGAAAAACCTCCCAATGAGGCATATTTTCTTGATGTAGACAGTTGACGGTCTTTCAATAGTTTATCTACTCTGAGCAAGTTTTATTCTGTTTATGGTTTTCCATAACTAGAATATGTTTCTTTTCTTAAACTAGAAACAAATTATTTTATAAGTAAAAAACATATTTCATGTATTTGGAAAATGTTTTTATTAGAATTTTCTTGGCATGGTAGCTTAACATATGGATCTAGAGGAGGGTGCATGCATTTGGGATGCATTTCCTTCTCTAGAATGATTTTCCATGCAGGTTGGGGACTAGGACAGATTTAGTCCAAACTTGATTGTCACTCATGACCCTTTGCTATAGTTATAAAAGTAGGGCATGAGAGAAGAGTGAGGTATTCTAGTTTTGGACCTTTCATTATGTATTTTTTTTTCCTGTTTAATGTGATGATAGTTGTAAGTTCGAGTGTTTAAGAATTTTGTTTATTGTTCATGAATCATATGTATTTGTAGATAAATGTGTTTTAGCTCTACCTGCCATGGTTTGAAAATTTAACATAGTATGAGAGCACATTTTGAAATCTTATAGGATTCCATGTATATGGATAGTAGGGCTACTATCTAGGATAGAGAAGTTTTGTTAGAAGGTTTTAAGCATGGGATGTCGAAGATCTATCATGGACCTATGATAGTTTACCGAAGGTTGTTGCTTTGTTTTGTTTAGCTTTGTGTTGTAGGAGTGATAGCGTATCTACCTTTAGTCTCAAATATGAAGACTCATTGGAAGGCCCATTAAATTTTGTTTCTTGTATGTGTCGGTTGTAGCTTCTTTTGAAGGAGCATGGGAATTGGCATCCTGTCAAGAAAGAGGTTGCAACACTATATTTCTAATATCTGAGTTACATGTCTCTAGACTTTTGAAAATTAGAAATTCTAAGTCAAATTGAAAAGGAGGAAAGATTTTAGATGTATGTGAAGCTATGACTTCAATATCATTATTAGTTAAAGTTAATTAATGATTCATGTATTTCTCTTATAAGCTCTTTATTTATGTAATCAATACCAGGGATGAGGTCTCTCCGAAGTTTAGAGCGTTTCAAGCTTTTGTAGAAAAATCAAAATCGTGAGAAGTGTTGAGATTAGATAATGCAGGAGTATATACCTCCAAATAGATTGACACTTTTTGCAGGGAAGTAGAGATCAAGAGTGAGTTGAAAGTCACCAATTTGTTTTGGGCAAATTTATTGTTTCTACAAATGCCTAACCCTCTAGACTTAGTAGTTGGTCTAGAAACAACAGACAAAGTAATTCATTGCTTTTTCTATAATCAACAGATAAGAGAAGGAGGAAAAGAAACCAACCTATAACTTTCTCTTGCTCCCTCTCTCCTGTGGCCGATCCGGTTGCTCCTTTCCGTACTTAATTTGCTTGGAAAGTACCTCCATGGAAGCAGAGACAAAAACCCATCAAAGCATACAATAAAGATCTATTAATTAAACATATCATAGAATCCAAAATACAATATACATCATATAAGAAAATGAGTGGAAAAGCCTTGAATTCTTTATTGATTAAAAGAAATATTACAACCCATGAATTTCCAAGCTTGATTCAGTTTCTTCCTTCCATTTCGATCCCTTCTCTCCTCATGAAGCAACAATTCGACATCATTACAATAATCTCACTAATATCATTCAAACAACATCTCCATAGCTCAAGAAATTTCAACCTACACTAGCCTTTGAATTCTTGGTCAATTTATAGCTGAATGGAGGAGGTTAAACCATTAATGGCCTTGAAGAATTATCTGCCAAATTTGGGAAGTGGTTCCATGGAGGAAGGGATAATGGATTGAGGTTCATTCATCCTCTTCCTCATCCAAATGCAAGCTCAACCAACCTAGAAACTTCCAGAAGTATCCATTGGATGAGGAATCCAATGGATTCATTTAAAAATTGGATGAATATTTTTCAGCGCATGCGAAATAAAGGCTAAGTGCACTGCAGTGCACCCAGCCAATGAAATTTATGCATTGCAATGCAGCCCGATAGAAGGCTATCTGCGTTGATCTTCTTAGGGACAATGTTTGTATGAATGGTGTCATGGAAACTCTTGTGAGGCAAGCATGATGTAGGTTTACCTCATTATGGAATGAAAAAAATTGAATTAGGGATTGATGGACCCTAATTGTACTCATCTAGAAGTCAGGATTGATATGCCCAAATTGACTTGTAACAGAGTTACATGTCTCTAGACTTTTGAAAATTAGAAATTCTGAGTCAAATTGAAAAGGAGGATAGATTTTAGATGTATGTGAAATTGTGATTTCAATCTCATTATTAGTTAAAGTTAATTAATGATTCATGTATTTCTCTTATAATCTCTTTGTTTATGTCATCAAGACCGGGGATGAGGTCTTTCCGAAGTTTAGAGCATTTGAAGCTTTTGTAGAGAAATCAAACATGTGAGAAGATTGAAGTGTTGAGATTAGATAATGAAGGAGTATATGCCTCCAAAGAGTTTAACACTTTTTGCAGGGAAGTAGAGATCAAGAGCATCTTGAAAGTGACTTAAAAAACACATCAAAATGAGAGGAAGAATAGGCCTTAGCGTCATGCAACAAAGTTTGGGGATGATGAAAAGCTTTCTTCCTCAAATGTCATTCCACAAATTATAGTGAAATCAAATTGAAATCAGTTAGATGCCAATACAGTGGAGGTACAAAGACCATTTTTCCTTCTAGTTCATTTAAGAGACTCGAATGGTTTACCTAGATAGTGTAGGTGACACAATAGCAACTAGGAGCACATAAATCTTCAATTTCAGTCTGTCATCCTCTTGAGAAGTTTCATAATTATGGTGCATTGGTTTCTTCTAGTTTCTTAATAAGAAAGTGGTAAGTCATTTGTTCATATATACTAATTGTCAAAATGTTTAAATGTTATTTGATAATATAGTTGAGAAACCCTCACATTTAAACTACTATATAGTTTATGAAGTCCATTGGCTTGAATAATGTCATATATGAAGTTTGGAAAGTTTGTGTATGTGTTGGTCAATGTTGGAAAACTCAGACTCAGAATGATATTATTTCAGTGACTTGATTTACCAAAAAATATATGACTCCAAACCATTGAAACATAATGTGCAAAATTCTGCTCATGGCTCATACATGTACCATGTAAAGTTGAATATATCAAAAAACTTTGAAAATGGCACTGCGTCCAATATATATCAGCAACAATGAGGCTCTAAATGACCTCCATAGGCTTTAGAGTCTATAAAACATGCTACAACAATTTCCGTTTGGCCTAGCCCCGTCTTCTTCAAATTTTGCAAGTTGGTTTTACAATTAAAATCTAATATGTCCAATCTCCTAAAATGGGGCCATGCATGGGGAAACATGGCCTCTTATGCTAGCCAAGTGCTCTTTAAATCTATGAATTCTGACTCCCCCTTCCCTTCTTAATGCATTTCTTGCAGTATTTGCAATAAATTTTTAAATCATCCAAATTAGCATGAATCTATGCAAGATATTTGAATCTAAGGGTGACAACCATGGAAAAATTCCAATCTAGGGTTTGAAAGAGAACGTTAGATTTTTGAATCTAAGTAGCATAATTCTAAACATGTGGAAATTAAAATATTTGAGTCTAAATCAAAACAGGGACAGGTTTTAGATGATTTCCATTTGTAATTTAAAAAGGCATATATTTGAATTTTGAAAAGAAAAAAATTAAAAATAGGGACATATTTCAGAGGATCTACATTTGCAATTTCAAGAGAGGGAAAACATGCCTAGAAATGAGAATAATGGGTAGTGGGCACACGAATTTGGTGCACAACGCCTGCAAGATTCAAGATGCACTATAGCCTCCTAACTAAGCTTCCTAAATCTATTGCAATCAACCTCAAACAAATTCCAAACTAGCACCAAGCTCAAGCGTCACATTTCTCTTCAATATTTCCGCTTTGCTCAAAATCTCCAAATGCTCACAGATTCTATGCGAGAAAGGTGTGAGATAGATAGAGAGGTGAGAGATCTATTTAACAATTCGCTCACCTTAATGATTTTCCTTTTTAAGTTTTGTAATTTAATACTGAATTTTTCTTGGATTCTTTATGGGTTCATGATGCATATTCTTGGCTAAGTTGGGGTTATTTGGTACCAAATTGGCCCATCAAGCCAATTCAAACCATGTTTTAGAGCACTAGTGTTGGGCCCTTGTCCATTTTCTCGTAATATAGTCAAAATAAAATAACACTAAGTATAGTTGGGTCATTGGCCACTAAATATAATAGAAGAAATGCATGGGAGTATTGAATATAGTTTGGCTCCTAGCCACTAAAGTCGATGTTACTAGAATAATAGAGATAAAATATATAAACTAAACCCTCGTAGAGAGGGGGACATAAGATTCTTCATGTTATTTATTCACTTCAAGGAAATGGGATGGTGGGGGCCTTCTCCAACCTTTTGGTTTTCCATTTGCCTCTCATCCCTAGATTTTGGATCAAACTCTGAACCTTCGAGGGCTTTCAACAAGTAGTATTCATCATTGAATTGTTGTAGCTTTCCCTTGATACAATTCAATAGGGGTTTATTCTTTGAGGCTAAATCTATGTGACATGATATCATTTATTTGGCATGCTATTATAGATCTATGGTCAAAGAGGCGTTGTTCTTCTTGTTTCTTGAAAGATATGCATTGAGGATGATGTGAGCCAAGTGATTTTCTATATGCTTATTGTTGGTAGAAACTTTTTGTCCATCTGATAGGAGGTGAGTCCTTTGGGAGGATCTACATGGTACAAATATTACTTAGATGTAACAGTTAGCATTCTCCAAGGAATTTGAACCACATAAACATACCCTAAACTTCAAGTCCATCATCAATTTTCTTGGGATTCATTTCACTTAATTCTTGAAATTAGGATTCTGAAGGGTATGCCACATAAGCTATAGTGAATATAGACAGGACGAAGAAAACAAAATTGATAAATCTCCTCCAAATTGTTAGAATATCTACTTGGTTACTTTGAAAGTGTCTTCACAACATAGCTTTAGAAACACATCTTTTCTAAGTTTAGATCCAAAATGGTGGGGGGTGCACTAGAAAAACCTCCAAGTGAGGAATATTGGATTAATGTAAACAATTGAAAATCTTTCAATAGTTGATCTAATCTAAGAAATTTTTATTTCGTTTATGGTTTTTCCAGAACTACAATAGGTTTCTTTTCTCAAAATAGCAAAATTCTTTTTTATAAGAAGTTAAAAACATATTAGATATATTTGGAAAGTGTTTTTATCACAATTTTCTTGTCATGGTAGCCCAACATATGAGTCTAGAGTAAGGGGTTGCATGCACTTGGGGTGAATTTGTTTCTCTAACACGATTTCCATGGAGATTGGGAACTAGGACAAATTTAGTCCAAACTTGACTGTAACTCATGACCCTTTTCTACCATTATAAAAGAAGGGCATGAGAGTAGAGTGAGGTATTCTAGTTCTAGGACTTTCATTGTGTATTTAGTTTGTTCTTATTTGATGTGATGATAGTTTCAAGTTTGAGAGTTTGAGTGTTTAAGTTTGGGAGTTTGAGAGTTGTATTTGTTGTTCATGAATAATATGTATTTCTAGATCAATGTGTTGTAGCTCTGCTTACCACGGTCTGTAAATTTAACATGGTATGAGAACGCATTTTGAAATCTTCTAGGATTCCATGTATATGGATAGTTGGGATAATACCTAGGATAGGGAAGTTTTGTTAGAATTTTTAAGCATGGGATGTCCAATATCCATTCTGGACCTATGATACTTTATTGAAGGTTTTTTCTTTGTTTTTTTAGCTATGTTGCAGGAGTGACAATGTAACCACCTTTAATCTCAAATATGAAGACTGATTGGAAGGCCCCTCCAATTTTGTTTCTTGTATATGTTGGTTGTAGTTGCTTTTGAAGGAGCATGGGCCTTGGCATCCAGTCAAAGGTTGCAACATTAGATTTCTAAAACCTGATTTGCATGTCTCTAGACTTTTGCAAATTAGAAAGTCCGAGTCAAATTGAAAAGGAGGACAAATTTCAGATGTATGTGAAACCATTTCTTCAATCTCATTACTAGATAATATTAATTGATGATTCATTTATTTCTCTTAGAATTTATCTTTTCATGTCATGAACAACAGGGATGAGGTTGTCGATAAGTTTGGAAAATTTAAATATTTTGTAGAAAAATCAAACATGTGAGAAGATTAAAGTGTTGAGATCAAATAATGGATGAGTATATACCTCCAAAGGGTTTGACACGTTTTGCAGGGAAATAGATATCAAGAGCTAGTTGATTATGCCTTACCAAACACATTAAAATGTGGATGTAGTGAGGAAGAATAGGCCCATCATAGAGACTTCCAAGTCAATCATCCATGACGTAGACCTACCCATTTGTCTATAGGCATAACCATGTTGTACAAAAATATACATTTCGAATATGTGACCTCACTAGATATTGAAGGGTAAGACACCAAAAAAATATTTCATTGGTGAGAAACCACAAGTATCACATTTTGGTTTCTTTAGCCGTCTTGTATACATTCATATCATTGGGGAGAAAATAACCAAGTTGGAACCCTCTAGTTTGAATGGTACTTTGGTGGGATACAATGAGACATATAAGGCTCACAATGTCTACATTTTGTCTAAATGGAAGATGGTTTTTAGTTGAGATGTCAATTTTGATGAGGATGCATGGTCCTTTAAGCCCTATGTTCATGCAAAAAATAATGGGGAGGAAGAGAATCTTTCTTCGTCAAAGGTTGTTCCACAAATTGCAATGAAATCAAATTGAAATTAGTTACAATGGACGTACAAATACCATTTTTCCTTCTAGTTGAGTTAGGAGGTTTGAATGATTTACCTAGACAGTGTATAGGGCACAAGAGAAATTAGCAGGACATGAATCTTTGTTTTGAGCGTGTCATCGCGTTGATACGTTTTCTAATTATGGTGCATCGGTTTCTTCCTATTTCTTTATAAGAAAATGGTAAGCCATTTATTCATAAATACAAATTGTCAAAATGTTTAAATGCTATTTGAAAATCCAATTAAGAAACCTCACATTGAAACTACTATAGATTCTATCAAGTCAATTGGCTTGAATAATGTCATATATGAAGTTTGGAAAGTTTGTGTATGTGTTGGTCAATGTTTGAAAAATTACACTCAGACTATTATTATTTCAATGAATCGATTTACCAAATAATTTATACGACTCGAAACCATTGAAACACAATATGCAAAAATCTACTCATGGAATATACATACACCATGTAAGGCTTAATATATCAAAAAAATTTGGTATGAAGTCCAACATATATCAGCAACAATGAGACTCTAAATGGCCTCCATAAGCTTTGGATTCTAAAAAGAATTCTAAAACCATCTCCTTTAGGCCTACCCTTGTCTTCTTCAAATTTTGCAAGATGGTTTTGCAATTGAAATCTAATATGTCCAATCTCCTCTAATGGGGCCATGCATGGGAAACCTGGCGTCTTATACTATCCAAGTCTTTGTTAAATCTATGAACTTCCACTCCCCATTCCCTTCTTAATGCATTTCTTACAGTATTTGCAATAAAATTTCACATCATCCAGATTAGCATGGATCCATGTAGGATATTTGACTCTAAGGGTGTAAACCATGGTAAAATTCCAATCTGCAGTTTGAAAGTGAATGTTAGATTTCTTAAATCCAAGTAGCATAATTATAGACCCTTCCAAATTATAAAGTCTGAGTCAAATTCAAAACAGGGACAAATTCTAGATCATTTGCATTTTTAATTTGAAGAGGCACATATTTTAATTTTGAAGAGTACAAGATTAAAAATAGGGACTAATTTCAGAGCATATACATTTTCAATTTAAAGAGAAGGATTGTATTCCTGAAAATGAAAATAATGGGTAGTGGGCACAAGAATTTATTCTGGAACTCCTCCAAGCTTCAAGATACATTATATCCTCTTAAGTAAGTTGCCTAAATCCATTGTAAACAACCTCAAAGAAATGCCAGACTAACACCAAGCTCAAGCATCACATTTCTCTTCATGGTTTCATCTCTGCTCCGAAGCTTGAAATGTTCACAAATGCTCTGTGAGAAAGGGTGAGAGAAATAAATGGGTGGGATATCTCTTTTTAGAAATTTGATCAGTTTAATGATTTTCTTTTTTTATTTTTTTAATTAAATAGTGAAGTATTTTCTTGGATTTTCTATGGGGTCATCATGCATCAACTTGGCTATGTAGGTCTTATTTGGAACCAAACTAGCCCATGGAGCCAAGTCAGACCAAGTTTTAGAACAATAGTGTTGGGCCCTTGTCCATTGTCTCATAATATACTCAAAAGAAAATAATACTAAGTATATTTGGGTTGTTGTCCACTAAATATAATATAAGCAAGACATGCTAGTGTTGTATAAACGTGGACAAACGTGCAAAGTAGGAGGCAAATTCTGTTAAAACAAGGCTAAACTGATGGAATGGATAAAGTCTCTAGAAGACTTATTTAATGTAATTTAACCTACCATGTATGCGTATAGAGAGATTTAGGGGTTTGTTGAGTGATTGTGGGAGAAATTCATGGATCGTAAATGATCCCTCCCTTTTGTACCTTCTTATATAAGAAATTTTGTGTAAGGGGGTGAGATATATAGAGCGATAGATAGAGATTTGTGTAAACATGGTGTGGATTCAATGTAGTCGAGAGGGGCAAGTGTGACTAAAGCTGAATTTCCTTAGGATGTAATCAAGTTCTGTATAATATAAATTTGGGTGTGTATGCGAATTCCATGTATCTGTGTACTTATACCTTTTCAAGTTATGTTGTGTATATATGCATTGTTGAGTTAATTTTTGTGTTACAGGTTTATTGATCGATCATTCATCACTGTGAGGATCGATGGTGATTCAAAGTTAAACAAGTCAATTGTTGTGTGAAGTGTCAAGTAGAAATGGCATAGTTAATTAAGTGTTCATGCAGATTCCTTCATATGTGAAGAAGTGCAGAAGAAGAGTCGTCGGAACACTGAAAGCGGTTTTGCAATAGAAAAGCACTTCATCGGGTAGCCTAAGGGTTGTAAATGGTTTTTGAAAAGACGTACCCGATGGATGCTTGAATTCGAAAATAATCCATTTGAGATCCGAGAATGATTGGATCGTTCTTTGGTTGGATGATCAAACGGACATCAGGCTAAAATAAGCATGGAAGTTAATCCAGAAACCGGACCCAAACATTTATAGATCGAGGACTGATAATTCTCATTGGGTCCATGAATGCGGTAAAGGTCATGCAAGTTTCTTGTGCGATGTTGCGACAATCGTCAGATCAAGAACTAGATCAACGTTGGAGATTTAATCGCAAATCACATTCGATAAAAGAGTTTGGGTCTGCGATAAACCTAGATTTATGATTAGCGATGAGTTGAGATTTGTGATGTTTCAATGGACGATGGACCATTAGATCAAAGGGTTGATCGAACAGCAGAGGTTAACTCTCACATTTTGCAAGAATCAAGTGCTCGCAGATTGCAAAAAATACAATGTGTGATGAGCCGAGAATGCAATGAAGCATCGATCATTGGATCGTGAAGTTGATCAACTGTGGAGATTGAAGAAGAGCGTAAAGGCTTAGGAAAGAGCGAACCTAAGAAGTTTATGGATGTGGGATTATTCTATTTGAGATCCGACCTTAGGTGGTCATGGTCAGGTTTCCATGAATTTCTGTGTATTTGTGTTGACTGTTGTTGTCCCAGTTTTTAAGGCAAAAGCGCCAATTAACGCTTCCGATAGAAATGTGGGCCCATAACTGACAGGTCAACAATCGATATTTTGGAAATGAAAGGGATATTTCCTTAGAATAATTTTCCTTTTCATGATTTATCCTCTCATACACGGGAGGGCTTGGTTAGCCACTAACGATGCCTACATCAGCTTCAGGGTTGGAAACATGACTATTAAAAATGGGCATCTATCCAAGCATTTGGTCATGTACCCTCCTTGTCAACCATCTTTAGAACATGATTTACCTGTATGGATAGAAGAGTTGGAAGAAGATGAAGTATACTCAGCCCAAATCTATACCCTAGAAACGGCCATGGGAGGAGGATAGCCTGATGAAGATGATTTGTTTGAACACATCCTCCAAAATCTAACTCCCAACACCACGTCTCTGAAGGAAGTAGTGAAGGAAACCAAGAACAACCATTGGATTGATCTATGCTTAGATGATTCAAACCGTACTCATGTCAAGACAATAGAATTCGGCCTTGAAAGAACACTAACAATCAACCCCTCTCTTTCTAAACACCAAGAAGAAGAGTTATGTAACATGTCGAGAGAGAATTTGGATGCCTTTAGTTGGAATTAAAAAGAAATGAATGGATTTCACCCCTCAGTGTGTACTCACCACATTTATATCAAAGAGGGTTGCAAACGAGTCTAACAACCCCAAAGGAGAATGAATCCAACTCTCACAGATATAGTCAAAGAAGAGTTGCAAAAGTTGTTGGATGCATGATTCATTTGCCCTATCTCAGATAGTGAGTGGGTGTCTCCTTTGGTGCTGGTTCCAAACAAAAATGGAACGCGGAGGATTTTTGTTGATTAGAGAGAGTTAAGTAAAGCAACAAAGAAGGACCATTTCCCTCTACCTTTCATTGGCCAAGTGTTAGATGGCCTGGTAGGGAAAAATTTTTTCTCTTTCTTAGATGGGTTGAACGAGTAAAATTAAATCCAAATTATCTTAGAAAGCCAAGATAAAACCACCTTCACCTATCCTTCAGGTACTTTCACTTATAGGGTCCTTCCTTTCCGTCTATGCAATGCCCCTACCACTTTCTAGAGGGTAGTCCCGAGAATCTTTGTTGAGCTAGTCCATGATGTAGTTGAAATTTATATGGATGGCTTTACACCCTATGGGTGTGATTTCTAGGAGGCTTTCTCTAACTTAGGTAAGGTGCTGAACAAATGCATTGAAATGAAATTATACCTTAGTCCCGAAAAATGTGATTTCTTGATGACTGCAGGGACTATTCTAGGTCACTCAATATCCCAGGAAGAACTGCAGGTTGACCCAAATAAGATAGGCATCATCAAAAGGGTCTTGACTCCACAAAAATGGAGGGATGTAAAAAATTTTCAAGGTTTAGTCCTATACTATAGGAGATTTATAAAATATTTTTGCAAGTTATCTTCTCCTTTATTTGGGTTTTTTTTCCAAAGACTCTGAATTTTTATTGTCGGGAAGCTATCAAGAAGTCTTGGACGCCCTAAAGGACAAGTTGAATACTGCACCTATTCTCCGAGGCCCAAATTGGGATCTTCCTTTTCATATACATCTTGATGACTCTCACAAAGTCATAGGAGCAACTCTAGGTCATATATATGGCAAGATACCTTATGCCATTTACTTCATTAGTAATGATATGTCGAAAGCTAAGCTAAACTACACAGTGATTGAAAAAGAGATCCTATTTGTTGTGCAATAATTGAATAAATTTAGGCATTACATTATTAGTTACCAAACATTTATACATACTTACCATGCTACAATTAAATAATTGATGAATAAACTTAATGTAAATGCCCAAATTATTAGATGGTTACTTTTATTGCAATAGTTTTATTTAACTATTATTAATAAGCCTCGCAAGGAGAATGTTCTTGCAACTCTTTTCCAGATTGACTTTACATGCAGGGGAGGAAGGAACACTTGATGATCAATTACCAAATGAGCATTTATTCACCATTTCAATTTTGTCTCCATGGTTTGCTAACATAGGAAACTACTTGGTGTCTACACAATTTCCACCGAACTTGTCCTTTAAAGAAAAGAGCGAGATCATAAGAAAGAGTGCCCCATTCACTTGGATTGGGGAAAATCACTTCAAGCTGGGTCTGGATCATATTCTAAGAAGATGTGTCAAGGAGGAGGAAGTCTTCGACATCCTCTTGGCCTATCATGATGGACCTTGTAGAGGTCACTTTGTAGCCAAAATAACAACATTCAAGGTATTGCAAGCTAGTTATTACTAGCCCACCCTGTGCCCACTCTTCACTAAGATGTGAGAAGGCTTATGAGTTAGTGCGATCAGTACCAAAGGATGGGGAAGCCTATCCCAAGGGATGAGATTCCTCTGCAACCTCAAGTGACTTTTGAGCCATTTGACAAGTGGGGCACAGATTTCATTGGGCCCATTGACCCTCCATCCAAACAGAGGAAGTACATCATTGTGTGCATTAACTACTTAACCAAGTGGGTTGAAGCCAAAGCCATCAAAGCAGAAACATAAGAAAAGCTCGCTAAATTGTTAAGGGAAAATGTGTTTTATAAGTTCTGATACCATAGAGAATTGGTCATTGATCAAGGCAGTCAATCTACATCTCACATGATTGAGAATTTGTTAAACCATCACAAAATCTAGCACAAAACATCCACTCCTTACCACCCACAGGCTAAAGGCAAGTGGAGGTAACCAACAAAGCATTGGAAGGCATTCTGACCAAGGTAATTACTAGTATTAGAGAGAATTGGGCAGATAGATTAGTTGAGGCCACATGGGCCTACAATACAACCTTGAAGACCACCAATGGATTCACCCCTTATGAGATGGTCTATTGGAAGAAAGCCCTGATGTCCATTAAATTTGAATACAACGCCTTAAGGATGGCATCACAACTAGATCTAGATATCACCAAGGCATAACAAGAAAGATTGGTCCAGTTGAATGGGTTATATGAATTTAGGATGCAGGCCCTCCTGCACATAGAGGTGACTCAAGTTCAAAGGAAAATTTGGATGACAAGGATATAAAAGATAAATAGTTTCATGAAGGTGATTGGGCTTTGCTGTATGATTCTCGGTACAAGGATTTTAAAGGTAAGTTAAGGACTAGATGGTTAGGGCCTTATGTAATAGAAAAGTATCATGATAATGGTGTTGTGTAGATAAGAACCATTGATGCAGAGGCTATCCTTTTGTTTGTCAATAGGTACAGATTAAAGATCTACAAAAAATCCCTTGTCAAAGAAATAATTCATCAATAGCATCAGCAAGACAGTGATGGTGGTGGAGCAAGTCTCAGATTCCACCCCACCAAGTCCCTAAAGAAGAAAAATAAATAAAAAGGAAAAGAAAGAAAAAATAAAGACACTCATATGAAAACCTCCATGTGGCACCTGAGTCCCACTATTGGGTTGAAAACCTCTTGAGGTGGCCCAAGGGTGTTTTTTAAAAAAGAAGAAGAGGAAAAATAAAAATATCTCTAGGTGAAAACCTCTTTTGACGCATCCAGGGTAGAAAACTAGGATGCAAACCTCCTTGGAGGCAGACTAGTTGTTTTACAGAAGAAAAAAAAGAGAAAAAAGAGAAAAGATACAAAAGATGGAAATTATGTTTTACAGGTCAGCGAGAGGAGGATGAGCACAACATCAAAAGGATAAGACCTACAAGAGCCATGTCTTAATGCACCCATCTCATATATTCCACTATACACCTAGTCTTCCACTTATACAAACCTCTAACTCATCTCACTCAAACTTTGTGTTTTCTACAGGATTCCCTATAATCCTACAGGAGTTTCCTGTTCGAATGATAGTGACAATGAAAACCAGAAGGAGGGCAGTCTGAGGGAAAGGTGATGACACCATCTTTTGATTAGATGGAAAATAATTTACTGCATCACATCATAGCATTCCTTTCATCACCATGTCACCCCTATGTCCATCAACGAAATGAATTCAAAAAAATACATATTATAAAAGGAAAAAAAAGAAAAACAAACAGAAGAGAGAGAGAATTGTGAAAGAGAACCATACTCAAAGGCAACATCTCTCGTCTACCATTCTCTACCACCCTTATCCACTCATTTCAACATCCCTTGCACTTTAGAGTTGAGAAAATTATGAAATTTTAGGGCAGACATAGCTACATGACATCTTGTAGGAAATCCTGTACATCCTATCCCAGAAAGAAAACCACACAATTCACAGCCATCATCAGAGCAAGGAATCCAAGGATGAAGAAGCTCCTCTAGAGCTCAACAACAGTAAGAAGTTCACCAGCATCACTCTCCAACACCTGCACATCAAAAGAGGAAAATATACAGAAAAATATGCCGCAAAAACACAATAAAGAGGCATCACTCTTTGACATGCATCATCAATGAAGAACCTTAACTAGAATTATGCCACCTTACTCATGCTCTCTCATTAGTATGATACTATCAAAACTGTAGGATTATGTGAGAGTTGATTTTATAAGAAAAGATGGCCAGTTAGCTTGGCCACCTTTGGCCAATTGACGAAAATAAAATAGTTAGAACACTCCAAAGGTGGCAAAATTTCAATCAAGAGAAAAAGGGAATAAATCAAAAAATGGTTAAGTTACGGAGGACAGGAGTGGGAGATGATTACGAGGTAAGGTGGAATGATGGACGGATAGTGGTACCAATGGTCCAAAAGGAGGTGCTCATACTTTAACAACCAGCACACTGCCCCACATGATCATCAATATATGGAAATAAAACATTGATTCCCATACGAAGAGAGAAAAAGAATCTTAGAGAATTCATTGAATGAGGAGGTTGCTCTCGGCCTTCCTGAAGAAACACCTACAGGAAACAGTCAGCATCTACAACACATGAAAGCTACAAGAAGCCTACATGATATAGAAGAATCAACCTACAGGACTGTCAGTGGGCACTAAGGGAGGTGAAATCAAGGGTTATCCTCACGAGAACATAGCTATGTGAGGTAGGAGCTATACCTTCCATATTTTCCCATTAAAAAAAAAAGTAAATGCTCAATTTGGGTAGGAAATTGCAGTGCATCTCACGATAGGAGAATTTTTTGCATATTAATGAAAGTTAACTTTCAAATCTCCCTCACCTACCATAATTCTTGAATTGTATCCACAAAAGCCTCCACAATTACCAAGGAGATATGACATGAGGTTTTAATAAGAGAGAACCCACAAACACAACAAGGATCCATGGGCATCTTCCCGTGGTGGAAATTTTCACAAGGCATTAATGGATGGGGTTGTTTGAGAGAGTGAGAAGATACGATGATTATGTGTCCAGAGAATTTTCCCTCTCACTAATACCGCTCACTAGGACTAATGCCACTGCTATGGTGAAAGGTTTGTTAGTAGTAATTACCCCTAAAGCTATAAGCAGAATTACTACATTCCCTTTAGATTTACCATGGAGAGAAGAAGACAAGGGTAACAACACCCTCAGAAAGAAAAGCTTCTTTTTAGAAGGAGAAGAGCCAATGGAAGATTACAATGGGGTTAGAAGGGAGAGCATTCCATAGCCTTTGAATGAACTCAGTTACCACCTCATTAAATATATTTCATGTCAAGGGAGTTACAGTGTAGTATATGGATACCACTTCAGACTTTTCTAAGAACTAAGATTTGGAGAGAACACACCTCCTAAAAATAGATTGAGTATACTCAATTTTCTTATACAATTAATGATAGACATGAGAATCGAAGTTTAAGAGGGAAAACATCAACAACTGGCCCATCATTGGTTGATCAAACTCATAGTTGAAGATTCTCTACAAAACTTAAGACTCCCTATTGCATGGACAACATTTATAGACATGCAAGAAGAAGGATAAATTCAAGCTATTGAATATGTCAAAATCCCCACTTCAAGTGAGAAAGGAGAAGAAAAAGAGGAGGAAAATGAAGAAGAAATAGAGGAGGAAAATTAAGAAGAAATAGAGGAGGAAAATGAAGAAGACACAAAGGAATAAAAAAAAGAAGAAACAGATGGGCATAGTGAAGAAGTAGAAGAAGAAGAAGAAGAAGAGGAAGGTGGAGACAAAGAAGAGGATGAGAAAGGGAATGGAAAAGGGGAAATTGGATAGAAGGATGAACAATGCTCTACATCTCAAGACAGAGAGGAAGAGAGATCACCAAGGGTATCCCTAGAGCCTACAAAGAAAGAGGCAGCAACTTCACTTACTTCCCTAAGTACACCTGTGAAATCAAAGGGGAAGAGGAAAAGACAAACCCTGCTATACTTTAGGACATGAAAGAGCACTAGGATTAGACAAGGGAGACCTCAAATCCCAACAAAACTTCAATTGTCATTGAGGATTCACCCAAGTAGCAAGAAAAGGAATCCCCTCTAAGGAAAATTAATGAGAGGGATCATTAGAACAAGCTTCTCCCAAGTCTCCAATCACCTATGTTATGAGGCCTGTCACAAGGTCAACCTCATCAAAGGGAAAAAGTATCGTAGAGGAGACACAGTTAGACCTACAAGAAGCAGAGGCCATCCTAAAGGAAACTCTATCAAACCTATAGGGAACACAAAAAAGGGATGAGGAAGGTGTCACTGAACAAGAAAAAAGGAAGAAGATCAAGAACTGAGGGAACCTATTCCATATCCAAACCTCAGCTCCTACTATAGGTTCATTGAAGGAGGTAAGGTAATACCACATAAGTTTTACATTCCCCTATCCTTTGAACTTGAAAAAGAAAGGGTAATGACACACAGGTGGATGCAAATTACCAAATCAAAACGGGTGGAGGATGTAGGCCACATGGAGGAGAATTTGAAAGAGATGGGCAGAGAAATGAGTAGCATAAGAGACAGAGAAGCAATGCTAAAATCTAAGCTAGAGGCTGAAAACACATGGCTAAGGAGGTAGCTATAGGAGAGAGAAAGACAATTGGCAACTATGGCTACCTTGACCATGGAGGCAATCCAGTGTAGGATGCCAGCAAACTCTTCTTCCTTGTACCTCAAGGAACAATGGCTACAATTCCAAATAAATACCCTAACACAAAGAGGAACTATGCCCTTCCAATACTTGAGACAATTCATTGATCTCTGTGATCTAAGTGCCTGGGAAGATAGAGAAAAAATATCTAATTTTTAGATAAACAATTTCGCCTTGATAGATTTAAATGTGTGGGACCCAAATCCCAAGCTAGGGGACTTGAAATTGAAGGATTTAGCATCATAGATGAATCATGAGGACAAAAGAGCTACAGAGATGAAAAAGGTGATGGGAAAAGAAGAGACAGAACCCCTTATGATCAAAGCAGAGAAATCTAACCCAATGGTTGTCATTAGCACCCACAACCTCACTGTAAATGATCCCAATCTTGCAGCAAGGTACCTTGTTGTAAAACAACAGGAAGTTACACACTTTGAATACATGTTCAGATTGCTAGCAGATGAAAACCAGCAGGCTTTCCCAAGGAGATGTAACACCTTTCCTTACAACCTAAAAGTCAGAGAATATTATTCTTGTGATAGAATGAGAGAGGCACTAAACATAACCCCATGTATAAGGAGGCTCTACAAAGACTCAAAATCAATTGGATTGCCTTAAGGCCCAATCCACCATTTATTTTAGGAATGTTAGAAGGAAGGAAAGAAGAAGAAGAAAGAAAGCAATGGGAATAGAGAGAAAGGAAGGAAGGATTGTATTCAGAGGAATAAGAGGCTACAACAAAAGAATGGGATGTCAGGGAAGCCACCAGAGAAATGAAGGAAATGGACATAGATTAAGTTTCTCAGAGGATGAGCAATAATCTCAGTAGGGGGGTGATAATGAGGCTCATAATTGGGTAAATGTATGAACCTCAATACACATCCAAGCTTACTAAAATCAACTCTTAAATAATTCCTTAAACATTTTAATTACATTTTTCTTAATGAGATGAGTAAAAGTAAGATGTTATGTATAGTGGTCTAATGTGCATTGATTGCAGGTTTTTGGGAGAAAATTATGGATGATTAAGGTGCAAGAACTCGAATGAGACAAGAAGGAGAGATTATAGGAGATGGATCTTCCTCATTAAATCCTCACTCATTCAAAGATCCCTCAATCAAATAATACTAGCTTGGAGTTGCAGGCAACTGAGTCAGTGGATCATTGGCAGACGAGCTAGTGATAGTTAAGAACCAATTTATGTTGACATTGGGAGCCGAGCCTTCCTATATTTAAGGAATTTGTTGGCAAATTCAGTTGTATAAATAAGGATTCCTAGAGCCTCATTAGGATTCTTGTTTTTTATGTAAGATAACTAAGCACTTTCGAGTTGAAGGATTGTGACAATTTTTTTTTATGTATTTTTTGATATGTTAATGAAGATGCACATTCCCTTCATCCAACACTGAGTTGAATCAGAGGCATGAAGCTCCTGGGTTAGGTCCCAACCCTAGTGGTAGAGGTTCCTCTTACTATACTTGTATGCTTAGGTTATTTCATAGATTACTTGTTGAATTGATTTTGGCATTGTTACATTACAAGTATTGGTCAATTTGATTAGTTTGCTTCCATTTGTGCATAGCTTTAACAATAGCTTTAGAGAGATAAAGAAATACCAAAAATTCTAATAACACGTGGATCTAACCTCATTCCTCTCTTTAGTGACCATGGTTTGACGGAAAATTCTCATTTAGCCCAAAAAGACAGAATTCTAGGTTCTTATGAAATTTAGGGTTTTCCTATTAATTAGGTCAGCATGTTTCAATTTTTAAAGATAGATTGCAATTGTAATTTCTTATATCTTAGGCTTTGTATTAGATTTCATGTTGTGTGCACAATAGGAAGTATTTCCATGCATGAATTAGGCAAATGAATGATGAAATTGTGTTTTCTTATGTTTTTGGAAACCTTTCTTGTTTTGACATGATTTATGGGTAAATGCCAATAATGATGTGTATATTGCAGGAGTTTCAATAGTGCAGGAAGAACTCATATCCGCAGCCTCACACTAAACTCACCCATCTACTATTGGCAAAATCCACTAAGCCGATAATTTGACTTATCATTTCAAAAGACAACTTGGCATGCTTGTTGAGCAAATCCAACCATCATACAACTTTGGTTTGACTTCAAAGGGAGTCCTAACCACTTCCTTGCCTTATTTCTTCCATCACTCATCTTCCCTAAGCCTTATACCACTGTCCAAATCAGTCCTCGTGCTTTCTCCCTGTTCCCATAATAATACAACGGATCCTAGTGGCCTGTTTTGAGGCTGATTTGTGAGAAATTCATCACGAAAGATACGAGGATACCCCTACTTTCCTCCAAGGCCATATGATCCGTCACAACCTTCTCTCTCCACACGTAACCCACCTGCCATACAATCAAGAATAATTAGCATTCATGTTTTTACAAAAGGGAAAAATGAAAAAGGTTGTTATGCTTATTCATATGCACAACAATTGAGTGTTTAATTAGATCAAATTACATGCTTAGGTTAGTTAGGGTTTCATATGTGTTATCTTAGAATTCTTCTAAATCAAGGTATTCTAACAAATAGATAGATGAGTGTTGTGTTTTAAGCATCTATTTCGTTCCTTCTTTACTATAGTAGGTAGCATTTCAATTCTCTCAATTAGGGTAAAATTTTTCTTTCTCAATTTGTAGTCAAACTTCTTCTCAATCAATAGAAGGTTGGTTTGAGAAACCCTAGCTTTCTATCGCCCAGCTCAGCAATGACAATAGAGTGGACCCATTACATCTATTTTTGTATAGAACACTATCACATCCAAGTTTGTACGAACCCCGGGTTGATGAAGTAAAGTTGTAGCCCGAGGAGTTGCAGCATTCGTGCTGCAATACTGGTGCTCATTAATTATGTCAAATTATAGTGTCAAGTATATATATAGCTTTCTAATAGTTGTAATACTTAGTCATTAGGAGGAAAGGTAGCCATTCCTTTCATGGAGGTTCTTTAATGGAAAAAAATATTCCCTTAGTAGGTTTATAAAGTTCCATGATTTTCATTGATCTCATTCTTATGCTCTTTATATCCAATTCTCTATTGTTTTGAAAAATGATAGTTTATAATTAGTTTAAAGAACATTTCATTTGATATCCATTTCATCACCATTCATATTTTAGGATTCCTTTTTTTATTTATCGTTTTTTGATATGAGTTGCGATTTTACTATGTTATGCCCCTGATATATTGTATTATTTATTAGATTGTTTTGATTATTTACTCTATTTAACATGATTTCCTCATGCATATATAAAAATGAAAACAACAAAATTATGGATTCTTCCTCTCTAGATGATAGTTCATATTCTCAAGGAAAAAGCAATTGTGACAATAAATTAGGAACAAATCTATCAAATAAGGCAGCGCATACACAACTTTGGGAGAGAGGTATTTTCATTTTTATCAAGATTTCACTTTGTGATACAGATACTATTATTTTTAGTAATTTCCTATAATAAAAAATGTTAATTCCTCCCTTTGTACTTGTCCTAGTCACTTCTAACATTTTTTAAAAGGGTCCCTATTTTTCTTTTCCTGTCCTCTTCGATGTTGATAAACTATTTTCCTATTTTTTCTTTATTTTTTTATTTCTAATTTTTTCCGATTTTTTCCCATTGTGATTTTTACGCATTTTCTAATCCCTACCAAGTTATTCACGAGTCTATATGTTATCCTTGGATTTGTTGGATTGCACCAGTGGCTTCAAGTTATTTTTGAATAAATTTCCTTTTCTTTTCAAAATTTAGTTACTAGACTTGCATATGCCTATTTGCATGACCCTGCTTTTTCTCCTGTTCACCTCCACAAATCTTGATTTCATGTATTATGACTTCTGCAGCAAAATACCTCTTACTTTTCTTCTTCTTTGTCGGTATGGCACATGAACATAGTAGATAGTTTCGAGTGTAGATATGGTTGAGTTTACTACTGCATTATGATGATTGAGCCTATTACTAAAATTAAGTCTATTTTGATAATTTTGGATCCAAAGTTACAACTAGTTCATTGTAGAACAAAGAAAATATATGATGACTATTAAATTGAAGAGTAAAATCTAGAACTAGAGGCCTTGACAACCTTAATAACATTCTTACTACTTCGACTTTAGGTAGATCAATGTAGTATCGAGTTTATCAAGATAATTATTCTCATCCAGTTCACACACAGTCTCTTGAGGTTCACCAACCATCTCTACCATGACTATGTCATCGAACTATTCAGCTTCCCTTTGTACAGTGCCAAATATGGGAACAAATTAGGCTCAATATTTGACAACTCAGTATCCTATTGATTTATCATCTTCATACAACCAATATGGATTTATGTCTTATAGCTCTAAATATGGAGTTGGTACTCATGAAAAAAACATTTCAATTAACTCTTCTCAAGGTTCTATACCTACCATTAATCCAAGCTCGCTTCAGGGAGGTAGTCTTTCAGTTTCAGGAATAGATTCAGTTTCAGGTACTCTTCCATATACTTTAAGTCTTCTTGCTCAATTCCTTAAACAAATCATATTTCATCTTATAAATTGTCAACATATAATTGGATTATTATCACTACTGAGATTGGCGGTCAGATTCATAGCGATTAGAAGTTGTGTTTTAGCCATAAATTTTCGCTGTGTTCAATTAGGTGGGTCACTTGTTGGAACTTCTAATATATTTGTTTTCGTTTAAATGATTTTTTCCTTAAATGTTGTTTACTTTCTAACACAATTTCATATAATGTAGTTATATGCATCATCTTTCCAAGGTATTCCTTTAACATTATGCACTTAAATTATCTGAATTTGAGCATTTTATACACATAAATGTAAATTTATTTTTCATGGATGAATTTTCCTCTGTATTAATGCGATAAGTATTCTATGTTGCCTAGCCTAGATTAGATTTAATATAAAAATAACCTTTGGTAGCCATGTATTTTAATGAAATCTGAGGGATAATATAAGATATTTTCCTCCAATTTTTTGAGACGAGGGACTCTAGGAGAAGGAAGATGCAGAAGGGGGATTTGAGTGAGTACCCCTAAATTTTAGGAATATTCAAAGGGGTTGAGGGGATGGTTGGGTTCCTAGTATAGGAGGACCTGCCTCTAAAATTATAACATATAAAAATGATAATAATAAAATCCCATTCAAATTCATCATTCAACAATCGATTAGAATGTTATAATTATACCAATCCTGAAATCCTGAAAACTATTATGTCTATTGAATTTTGAATGAGATAAGAAATTCTATTTTTCCATATAAAGTTTGAAGAGATTGGAGCTACCCATAAATATCCTGAAACAATTATTAGTAATGCTAAAAATTTAAGTAAAATTGACATTCTCTTGATCATCATCATCTAAAAAACTTATATTTACCATGATATGATATTATATATATATATATAACAATACTAATGGCCACCAAATTATAATATAAAACAATACTAATGGCCACCAAATTAAAAATAACTTCGGCACCTTCATTTTTTCAAATCAACCATAAAACTTGAGATTTGAAAAATTTTAATAGAGCTTGCCACCAATAATTAGACCAGAATTTAAATTTATATCTTTTAGTGTTCTATGAAAAAAATTGTATATATTTAAATTAAAATTTGTAGCCAGTAAACCTTATTAGTCCCTGCCCTCCGAGCTGGCAGGGACTATAGTAATCGGTTTTGGTCGGTGGCTATTAGTCTGACCCGATTACCAATAAACCCAATAAACTTATTTGAAGTTAGAACAAAGTTTCTTCACATGCCATACAATATTTTATATTTTCTTTTGCTTTTAACCAATCAAAAGCATTTTCATCTTATTTGGCCTCAAAACGAGGTATGGAGGCTCAAAAGTTAGGAAACAATGGGCAGAAGTACAACTAATTAAAGCAATTCGAACGCTTGATCAAGTAATGCTATGTTCGCCTTAGCATTAATCGCCAAACATTTAATGTTAAGAAAATGTATGGTGAACTTGCGTATGGCGTATTTTGTTTGAAGGTTGGCAGTTGTTGGCAGCTGTTGTTCATGAAGTGTTGTACGTGTGTGCCAAGAGTTATTTTCTTGGCACCGCCTTGTTCAGACTCCACTGCCATATATTCCAAAGATCCTTGTGCCATATTGCTTTGTATTGCTTCAAGTCATTACACTTCAGACGGCGTTCTATTCCCAAGCAGGCGGATTTACATCCTGATCTTCAACTCCTGCAACTCCTGCACAAATGCAACTTTGAAAGGTACGATCTTGTTCGCCTTTCCTGTCTATGGTGCATGTTAGATAATAAATATTGCAGCTTATTAGATAATAAATATTGCAGCTTAATACTCTGTATATACAGCGGAGACGCCAATTTCAGAGCTCTTAATTCCTGCAATTCTTTCTGCAATCTCCTGTTCTCGTCTGTTAGCGATTCACAGCATCTTTTCAGAAATTCTCAGTCCACTTCAGTTTGCTTCAGCTTTGTCCTGAAATGAATTCCAGCAAGTTCTACATTAAGCTTTAATTTCACAATATAATATTATTTATCTTTATTTAAAAAAGCCTAATTTAAATCAAAGATTTCTGAATCATTGTCCTGAAACGAATTCCAGCAAGTTCTACATTAAGATTTAATCTCACAATATAATATTACCTGTGTTTATTAAAAAAAGCTTAATTTAAATCAAGATTTCTGAATCGTTGTCCTGAAACGAATTCCGGCCACTTCTACCTTAAGCTTTAATTTCACAATATAATTAAAAAAAGCCTAATTTAAATCAATATTTCTGAATCACTGCCCTGAAACGAATTGCAGCAAGTTCTTAAGTTTTAATTTCACAATATAATATTACCGATCTTTATAAAAACGAATAAGTTAACTTTAATCAAGATTTCTGAATCACTGAGTATTCGAATTTGCAGAAACAAAATAAAGTGCTGTGCTTTTGCTTGATAGGGCGTCGGCTTCTTGATCTTTAGCCAGTTTGGTATATAGGCAAGAAGGGTATGGCTTGGGCAAACAATTCCGCTCAGCATCAGTCTCGCGTTCATAAACATATTTACACAACATTCATAAGCACATTTACACATCACTCATAGGCATATTTACACACCATTTCATAAGCACATTTACACAGCATTCATAGGCATATCATATCTTAATTTAAGAATGAGTTATAAACCTGAATTCATCTACGCTAACGCCCTTGCTTCAGCTTTCAGGTAAATATCTGGTAATGGAGCGAAAGATTGTGCTCTGCCGTCGGGTAGAAGTCATAACAGAAGTGTTATTTTCTTTTACATGTTTCTCAAGCACTTGAATTAAATTCAAAAAACCCAAAAACATCTACGAGTCATTCATATATTCATTTTTTATTCTCGCATTTCTTTTAGTCTTAGACCATAATGGATTACCCACGATTCCTGTTGTTTTTACATCAGGACAACTGGGATCGTTCTGTGCTTTAATGCAAAAAATCGATAGAATGGTATATATGTTCATAAACTCTGAAGGTAAATTTAGTATTAAAAATTTTAAAAATATATTCAGAAAGCAAACATGTGCACTCACTTTAAATCACCGAAAATGGCACTACAAATTTTCGAGCTATTCAATCGCTGCAGTATATACTTCCTTTCATCATACTAACATTCCATTATTCATAAAAAGTTTGTCATTCGTTCTAGTATTTCAATTTTGCTATTTATATCTTTTCTTCATCAACAAAATTTTTAATTTATTTTGTATTCATATTTCCAGATTTATGGTAATCAGAATGCAACCGTTTTGAGAGAGATATGAATAGCAAGATCCTTAGTTATAGCATCCAGCAGTAGGGAAAGATAGCAAGATCCTTACTTGTAGTTTCCAGCAGCAGGGAAAGTAGCACGAAGAATAAGAACAGTACTATAACCATCCGAGTCCGTCCATGACTGAAATTCCTTGCCAGAACTTCTGGTGTCTATATTCAACAAACCGGCGAACAAATCACATTGAAGAAAACTTTGGAATGAAATGGATTGATGAATGCTGGGAAATGGATATTGCAGTTACCCTGCAATTGGAACATTTAATTAGACCCCCTTGAGTGCTGCCACTCTGAAAAAAACCCAAATCAATACTTAAAATACAAATTGAAAATACATAGATTTTATGATTCTTGTATTACTCACAGGCTTTGAAAAAACCCAAAACCCAAGCGGCAACAGGACAGGCTTTGAAAAAACCAAAAACCCAAGCGGCAACAGGACCGCCAAGGCGCTCAGACTAAGCTTAGGCTTTAAACTCAAACTCATGCTCTTGCTTGAATCAGTGGTTGCCGCAGTTGAAGAAGACCCTGAAGATCCTAATAAGGGAAAAAAATAAAAACAGAATCACTGAGAACGTGCAACCAAATTAGCCCAAACCTTCTACACTGTAATTAACAAAATTCAATTCATAATGCTCTACAAATATTCATCTTACCATCAGAGGAATGCGGAGCAGGGGAGGTCTTATTGGCAGTGTCAAAAACCTTGGCATCAGGTGAATCTGGGGAAATATTTAGAAGCGCTCTCCTATTTCCCAGCTGATCTCGGGTTCCATCCCTTCTGCATAAGAAGACCCTCCCTCAAGAATCAAGAATCAATGCATTACTTGTGCGACTTTTCTTGGATTTGAAGGCTGGTAACCCTTGTACTCCGCGAGAAATGGACCTGTAATGTCACTGTTTACAATTGATTGCAGAGAGGGCATTTGCATCGTGAGGGGTTTTGGTAACAGAGGGCAGACAAATGCAAGTTGCAAGATTTCCCATTACAGGGCCCCCTTATTCCGCGTCTGGTTCCTAAAAGACAACCCTGAACAGAAATCCGACAGAAACAGGGAGCTATCATGAATTACACAGCGATGCCTGATTCGATTTGCAAATGAGAGAGATGAGGGGGGACCTTTACGTCGGCTCTGGAGGGCAGGTATTTGTCATGGTTGTCCTGCGCCACGTTTCCCTCATGCATGAAATGTCAAAAGTATACGCCATGCAATGTTATAATATTTCTACGAGTCTATGTTGCAAAGTTCTACAGGCCGTCATGCCGTCATTAAGGTGTGATAAAGTATAATTTACTTTAAAATTAAGAGAAAGTATTGAGCAAATATATTCGATCGTTTTCACTTGCAATTCCGAGTCACTTCGAGATTCAAAAAATAAAACGGAACGTTTTAGTCGAGAAAGTTGTTTGTAATTGCAGTATGGCCCAGTTCAGTTTTGTCTTTAGCGGAATAAACATATGTGAGATATACAGCAACGTTGTATGTTAGAAGAATTAACATGTGAATCATGAAAATTTTACCGTTCCTACCAGATCTAACCATATCACATGCCTAAAGGCAATGCTGCTGAAAGCTTAGATCGTCCGATCAAGCTTGCACAATCCCCAAACTCTATGCAAATTTCTTGGGCTCCGATATTGAATTCGTTCGGCCCGATGGAAGGCCGGAGTTCAATGCCGATCGTTTTCTTTCTTATTATCATCCCATGGACGGCCTTCGCCTTCAATCAAGAAGGGCAGGCGCTGCTAACCTGGAAGAAAACTCTTGGCGATGGAACTTCATGGCCTTTCTTCGAATCTTGGGATCCTCGGCATGAAGATCCCTGTAAATGGACCGGTGTGATTTGCTCTCTGGATCATGAAAATCTCGTTACGGAGATTAATATTTAGTCTGTGCAAATCGCAGGCAATGTTCCTTCTCAGTTTGCAGTTCTTGGATCTCTTCGGTCGCTCGTTATTTCTGCAGCGAATTTGACTGGAAGCATTCCTGCAGAGATTTGAGGTTATGAGAGCTTAGAGATTCTGGATCTGAGCGGGAATAGGTTAAGAGGAAATATTCCTGCAGAAATTTCTAAGCTCAAGAACTTGAAGTCTCTGATCCTCAATTCGAACCAGCTCCAGGGGAGCATTCCAGCTGAGATTGGAAATTGTCATAATCTTGTGGATCTTGTTGTTTTTGATAATCCGCTGAGCGGCAAAATTCCGGCAGAGCTCGGCCGTTTGGCTAATCTGGAAGTCTTTAGAGCAGGCGGTAATGAGAATATTGAAGGCACGTTGCCAGATGAATTAAGCAATTGTACCAATCTTGTAACATTGGGATTAGCAGAGACTAATATCTCTGGCAAAATTCCTGTATCGTTTGGATCTTTAAAGAAGCTCCAAACCCTAGCAATATATACTGCTTTTCTCTCTGGAACTATACCGGCAGAATTGGGTAACTGTTCTGAGCTTGTGAATTTGTATCTCTATGAAAATAGACTTTCCGGAGCGATTCCCCGAGAGCTCGGGAAGCTGCAGAAGCTTGAAAAGCTGTATCTCTGGGACAACGAGCTAGCCGGGAGCATACCCGTCGAGCTCGGTAGCTGTAGTTCTTTGAAGTTCGTCGATTTGTCGACGAATTACTTGTCCGGTAGCATTCCAGATTCTTTTGGGAGTTTGAAAAATTTAAGCGAGCTTGAGATCACACTGACAACAATGTCTCCGGTTCGATTCCTGCGGCTCTTGCTAATTGCACAGAGCTTACTCAGATTCAGCTCTATAATAACCAGATTTCGGGACAAATGCCTGTTGAGCTGGGGGCTTTGAAGAAATTAACAGTGCTGTTTCTATGGCAAAATAAGCTGGAAGGCCCCATTCCTTCTAGTCTAGGTAGCTGTGATAATCTCCAGTCCTTGGATCTTTCTCACAATCTGTTAACTGGAAGTATTCCGCCGAGTTTATTTGAAATAAAGAATCTGACAAAGTTGCTGCTTCTGTCGAATGAGCTCACCGGAGCTTTGCCGCCGGAGATTGGAAACTGTGTGGCTCTGTCGCGCTTGCGTCTTGGGAATAATAGGTTGCTGAATCAGATTCCTAGAGAGATTGGAAAGCTGGAGAATCTTGTTTTTCTGGACCTTGCAATGAATCAGTTTTCTGGTTCTATTCCTGCAGAGATTGGAGGATGTTCTCAGCTTCAAATGCTGGATCTTCATGGAAATCGACTAGGCGGTGAACTTCCTAGGGCTCTTGGGTTCTTGCACGGTTTGCAAGTCGTTGATTTGTCTGCTAATGAATTGACCGGGATGATTCCGGCAAATCTTGGAAATCTGGTTGCCCTGACTAAGCTTACTTTGAATGGAAACTGCTACGGTAATCTATTGACTGGTGCGCTGACTGCTACGGTAATCTACTGACTGGTGCTGTAGGATACTATTCCCCCATAGCTGCAAAATTGAATCTACATACGGAAACTGCTAACTGACTGGTGCTGTAGGATACGCTGACTGCTACGGTAATTTACTGACTAGTGCTGTAGGATATGCTGTGGGCTGGGGCAGGGACTAGCTGCCCCGCAGCCCGTCTTGTTTAAAAAGTAATTTTCATCATTTCAACCAAATCTATAATCTACTAAAAGAAATTATATTGACTTCTTTTCTAAATAAATTTATTATTTTACATTAAATACTATCCATTAAAGGATGAGAATGCTAAGCACTTTCGTGAGAAGCTTAGGCAGATAAACCTTAGGTTGCCCCATTTAGTCCAAAAGGAGGTTGCAAAAATGCTAATAGCTGGAATCATCCTTAACTAGGCTTTCATCATGGTGTTCCAATCTGGTGATTTTTAGGAAGAAGAATGGAAACATCAGACTTTGTGTCCATTTCACAAACCTTAACCTAGTATGTAAGAAGGATAATTATTTTTTACCAAATATGGAAACCACGTTGCAAAGGATAACAGGTTCTGGAATGATAATTTGTTTCCAATTCAGAAACCTTAATCTAGCATGTAAGAAGTATAATTATCTTTTACCAAATATGGAAACGACGTTGCAAAGGATAACAGGTTCTGGAATGATGTCCCTGCTAGATAGTTTCTCAGGGTAGTTGGGGGTATAACCAATAATTTTAATACGTAGGGAATATAGAAGAATAATATAAAAGATTACATATGAATAAAAATATTAAGAACTTCGCTGAAAGGAATATACAAGATTAATATAAAAGATTAGAGCATATGAATAAAAATATGAAGAACTTCGCTTATTAGTTTATGAAGCTTCAAAGGATGAAATTAAGAATACCGAAACTCAAAACTACATTAGCTGCACTATCCGCAACCAAAGTCCAGTGAATTATAACATTTCAGTGAATGAATAGTTCGATGTGAACGTAATACGTTGAAAACAAAAACCGCGACACCGTGAAAATGAGAAGATTAATAGCGTCACCGGAACGGAAAATAAAATAGGAAACTACACGATAGTTTTATTATAGTGACTGGTGAGAATAGCACAACATCAGATTCCTCTGCTCAGAGAATCATGTGAGACGCTTTATTGACGCTAACATAAACATAGATTTATACATATGAGATATTAGATGCGTATTGTGCAGTTGGGCAGACGTTGAATATATAACTAAATTAGAAGCTGGACTGTTCGTAGCGGATGAAACAGTCAGTTAGCTGAACTCGAGCACCGATGGCGTTTCCGCAAATGTTCCAGATGCGGCTCCCAAGGTTTTTAACGCAGGCGGTGCAATCAGGGTGAGAGATTCCCTGATTGCAAACACTGGGCGTGGGTGAGCCTGCTCGCTATGCTTTGTAGTTGTAACCGCTGGAGGCAGTGTTTCCCTCTAGATCTGCGAGGAAGGATCCGAGAGTACTATAAAAGGAACTTCCGCTTGGGATCTTCTCCGTGTTACTCTCGCTTGGGATCTTCTCCAAAGCATCCCAGGCGGAAGTTCCTTTTATAATACTCTTCTCTGCGTTGGTGGCTGCATCTTCTCCAATGCAAAAGCAAATGAGTATATATCATCTCGAATGATATATATATATATATATAACCTCTACAATGGGAAATGGGAAACGCTGGGTGGAATGGTATATAACCACCAATGCAGCCTCCATTTATAGGCCTCGCGGGGATGGCTGTGTATGGTAGGATTGTGGATAACATCGGTCTGTGGATTATGGGCCGAAATGGACGAGTGATTCTAGCTGCATGGCCGATCATTGCTCAAATTCAATGACCAATACTCTCTTTCGAGAGGACCAACGAATAAGTGCCTTCAACACCGAGTCAGTAGAAAAGTAGAAATATTAAAGATGATGTGACATATTATTTAATAAAACCAATGGGCTGAGAGGCGTAGTGCTTTACGCTTTCAGTATAGACAAGTAGAAATTTAAAGATGATGTGACATGTTATTTAATAAAACCAATGCGCTTTCAACACCGAGTCAGAAGAAAAGTAGAAATATTAAAGATGATGTGACATATTATTGAATAAAACCAATGGGCTGAGAGGCGTAGTGCTTTACGCTTTCAGTATAGACAAGTAGAAATATTAAAGATGATGTGACATGTTATTTAATAAAACCAATGCGCTGAGAGGCGTAGTGGTTTACGCTTTCTCCAGTATATAGGAGATTTAGAGAATAAGTTTGTAACGAGAGATTGGTAAAAATAAATTTTATATAAAGTTAATGAAAAATAATTACAAACAAAATATTTATTTATTTTATTAACATGTTGCTAAAAATGAAAGAGATAGTATACATTTTAATAATTAACCTGGCGTTGTCAAATATAAAGCTAATAATATAAAGCTAATAGTGAATCAACTAATCACATACAATTACAACGTCATATATATATAGAAGCTAATAGTGAATCTATTAATCACATACAATTCCAACTCTCCATTTGTAAACCACTTTTAAAATCTTATACATAATGTCAAAGGGTTTAATTTGTCGGATGACTATGTAGACCATTAACCTTACCCTTCTAGGCGCATCACCCGTTCCCGGTTTACCGTTCACCTATGCTTTTCTTGCTGTGTTGTTTTTTTCTTTCTGTTCACCCATTTCCCCCTTTCCCATTCAGTGAGTCAGCCTGCAGTATAGCATTACAGCCATTGAAAATAAGTAGTACCCTGAGGACAAACATTAGACCAGCCTGAGAACAACATCTGTCGTAGAACTTGGTTACACAAATTAGCTTTATACTATTATCTCTATGATGGATGGATGATTTTACTTGATGGTGGATAGAGTTGATTTTAGTGAGAATATTTGGAAGATTTTTTTGGTGAATATTTTATTTTAATTTTTTTAAATTTGATAGGAATTTATTTAAATTATAAGTTTGATAGGTAATTTTGTACAATTTAAATGCTTTAGAGTTTTTCACAATGCCAAATCTATATATAAAATAAAAAAACCCAATATAAATAACACAATTCAAGATTTCAACTCATTTTTTTCTAAATTAAAAATAGAAAAATCCAAAAAAAAGGCTACTATTACTACCCTCGATACTAAAAGCATAAAATTACCCCTAAGGCTAGCCCATCCATGGGAGAAGAAATTGATCTCTACATCCTAAATTAATACATCTATACTATGAATATAAAATATTAAAAATCTTATGTTAAATAAAAAATCAAATAAATATAATTTTTTAACCAAAAAAAATTATTAATCCATAAATTTTCTTTAAAAACAAATAACATTTCAATAAAATTAATAAGAAAATGAGAGAAACAAAAGGAGGATCTACAAATAACCATATCCTAAGCTTAAATTGAATCTAACATTACTTCGCTTAGATCGGTTCATATTAAATATAATATAACAACGTTAAATATTTGCGCAATTAAAAATAAATAGGAATTAATAATTATATTAATATAATATTTTTATAAGACATTAATATTAATTATAATAACTATATATTTATATAACTTATTTGGCTTTTATGTGAATTTTAGTAATTTTAGACAAAAAATAATTGTGTAATTTCTTATTGATATTGATCATTTAAATAATTCTAGGTAATGGTTTCTCAAGCCAAAGGTCAACCATGTTGAATTCTCTAACTTAGCAAACTTATATATATGAAATTTTCCAAAGATTAAGAGGATAAAATTTATACTCATCCTTGACAATATTATTTATATTATTTGTAAATTTCATATTTTTAAATATGAAAATGTTCTTCATTATAAAATATCATGGTTACTAATATGAATTATCATTATTTAAAATTCTTTTAATGTAATATACACATGGTTAGTATTCTTCTAAATAAAGTGTTTATAATATATAAAAATCAATTGAACCTACTTATATTTAGTAACCTAATTGAAATATTTTTTATAATTAATATTTTAAAATCATACTAATTTTTTTATTAATTATAATATGAATCAATATAACTATTATTAAGTTGGAATATCTCTATGTATATGCTCTTACTGTGAAACATCTTGTCATTCCCTCTCACTATGCTTCAACTTGTTCTTTGGTATGACTTCTAGCAAATTCTAGGAGGTTAATATTTTGGAGCTCCCTAGTAGTGTCCTTAGTTGGAGATAATCTATTATAGTCCCTCGATCCCTCAAGATTTCCCTCCCGTAATGGAAGGTGCTCTACTTCCCCTTGAGTTGTTTAGTTCCCTCTTAAAATTTCATTATTTACCTCTAGGGAGCACAATATGGGAGCTAGCTCTAGTGATGACAATGGGGTTCTTCAAGGAGGTGTTCTTTGTGATGAATCTCCTCTTCCTTGATTCCCTCGCATCCTCACTATTATGAACTTTTCAATTATTTGCATCACACACAAGTCTTATTAGTGCAACTTGGGACTTGGTTAGCACTTAGCGAGCACCCACACATATACAAAATAATAGGCATAGGTTTCCCTTTTACTATGCACATAGATAAGTGATGTTGATTATGAGTAGATCCTCATGGATCTACTAAATCCTTTGTCCTTTCTAGCTAATTAAGTTTTATGATGTGTTGTTAGAAACCATCACACGTCTTCCTCGCATCAAGTCTCTCCCCTCTAACAACCTTAACTAATTAAATAGATCATTAACCTTATTTTAGCAACCATTAGACTTTAATGTATTATTATATGATTATTTGCTAAATTTAATTTGATGTGTAAACTTTCGTCGATATTCCACTCCATGGTTTGTTAAACATATTTGATAAAACTATATTTGAAAATCCAAAATCTACACTATCAGGGTTTTATTTCTCTTTAGATTTCAGGAATTATAAATTCCTATTAACTATGTATGCATGAGAATTGAAATTATCCAAAAAATAAAGAATAGTGAAATCAAAACTCACAAACCATGGTTGACACAAGATATGACCTAGTAAACTATTTTGGGACAAAAATGTAGCTAGAAGGTGAAGTTTCTCTGTTGTACTTCTCTAAATAGAAAGTGGATACAAGTATTAAAAGGTATGGCTTGTAGCCTATGAGATACTATAGGCACAAATCTCGTATTGTAGAAATTCCTTGTAGATTCAAACTACTAACTGTACTTTACTAAAACAATAGACTTGAATCTACTCTACTCATCTGAACCAGATTTAAATAGACGCAACAAATTACAGATATAACCATAAATACAAAGATGTAGTAGAAATAACACCTCATTTCATTAATACCAAGTACTAAAATATGCTTACAAACAGAACATAAATAAGGTTAGCTCGAGCGATGGTATCTTATCTCTGAGGAGAGATGTGGTCACTAAATATGCCTATGAAATGTGTTACAATGAGGCTCAAAGGCCTATTTATTATTGAGAAACAATGGAAAACCATAAACATCTAAAAAACTAACCCTAGGAGATGAAGCGCCAAACTATGGGCCCTGTTTGGGTAAATTGGTACATCAACTTCCCGGGGTCGTACCTTTGGCATACGATATTTGTTTGACGTGCACAATACCTCGTTAGAAATATATATCCGAGGAATACAACTTTTGAATGGCCAACATCACACAATGACCCATGTTCATTCCAGTTTTCCAAAAAAACGTCATTTAGGGCCTCAAAACGACTCTGAAAGTTCACGACCCGAAAAGCTCCCAAAAATAGTAAATTTTGCTACAAATAAGGAAACTTAAAAACTAAAAGAAACAATGGTGGGGGTCCAAGTGGAATAGGCAGGTGGCCACCAATATCCACCTGGATCATTCCTCCCCCCTTAGGAAGCAACGGTCTCCATTGCACTGAGTTTCTCCATGAGATGAGGAGACTCCTGTTGAACTTGGTCCCTAGTGAGCCACTTGCCCTAGAGAAGGAGTTGGCCTACTTTGACAACTCGATATAGTTGGATCCTTTGTTGTCAGGTGTTCTTGATTTGCGTGTCCATGATCCAATTAGATGTGGCTTGTTCCATGTAATGTGGATTTAACTCTATAGGTGTGAGATGTTCTGTAATGTCTAATGTGTCCATCAATGGTTGGAAGTATGGTCGAAGGCAGTCCATATTGAACACTTAGTGCAGGCCAAGGAATGAGGGAATGATGAGCTCAAATGAATTGTCTCCCACAGCCTTGGTAATGGTGTAAGGACCATATCAAAGTGGTATGAGTTTTCAATAGGCTCTAGTAAGGTGTTCCTTCTGCAAATGCATCCAAACTTTGTCACCCACCTAAAACTTGTGTGGCACCTGATGTTCATCATGTCGTTGTTTGTACTTGGCATTTGATTTCTCCAGAATTTCATTGACCTGCTCGTAGACATGTTGGATGTTCTTAATGAAGTTGTTTTCCATATCGACTTCTGACTAGATATGAGCTAAATCTGCCTCAGCAACCACAAATGGTATGGCCACATCAATGGGACATAGTGGCTGGAATCCCAAGCCCACCCGAAAATGTGGCGAATTGAGCTATGGAGAGCCTGATTATAGCTGCACTAGACATAGGTAGGCTCTCATCCCATGTGCATGGGAGATTTGAATTGTACATGTGCAAAATGTGTACAATCATCTTGTTGAGGACCTCTGTGTGGCCATCTGTTTGGGGATGGAAAGTTGTGGATTTAGTGAGCTTCGTGTCTAGCATTGGCTAGAGACTGCACCGAAATGTACTAATGAACCTGGTGTCGTGATCTGACATGATAGAATTTGGGAACCCAAAGTGTACCCACACTCATTCAAAGAAGAGTTTAGCAATGGCTTCTGCTATGATATTCTTCTTGCAGACCACCATAATGGTCGTCTTCAAGAATCTGTCGACAGCCACAAAAATAGAGTCATTACCATGCATAGTAGAATGAAGGCTTGACATGTAATCCATGGAGATGGATTCCCAAGGTCAACTAGGTGTCGACATTGAAATGTAGATGCCTTGCTTCTTGATGGTCGGTTTGGTAATGGCATTGGGAGTGCGGGATATAATGTACTTCTCGACATCCTACTAAAGATTCAGACAATAGAAATACTTTTGCAATATTGCCACCATTTTCTCGACCGTGGAATGCTCGACAACTTGACTATAATGTGCTTTCGAAATCATCTTGGCATGCTTGCTTGAAGGAACACAAATGTATCTCAGGTGGCATAACAGAGCATCCTAGAGGTGAAAATCAGGAACTTGTTGACCCTCCAAGGGCGGCTGGTATGTGTGGCCGAATTCTGAGTCAAGTTTTGTAGAGAAGTGGCCAATTAGAAGTCTCGTGCCCACAAGAGTTGAGCACAGTGATTAACGTGATGATCAGTGGTTAGTTGAGGCAGTCTACAACATTATTGGTTTTGCCTTTCTTATACTTGATATTCAAATGGAACTGTTACAGGTATGTGGACCACTTCTGATGGTCATCAATTTGTAACTTCCCTTATGTCTATATGAACTGTAGGGGTCAGTGGTCTGTGTGGATGACCATTTCCTTCGCCAAAATGTAATGCTTCCATTGTTGGCAGTCTTGCACAATGGAATAAATCTCTTTTTTGTAAGTGGGATACTTGCAAATTGTCTCTAAAAGTGTCTCACTATGATATGCCACTGGATTCCTCTGTTGAGTAAGGACTACCCCAATAGCATAGTCAGAGGCATCTTTGTTGACCTCAAATGGATGTTGCAAGTCTGGTAAAGTGAGCACTAGTGCAGAGTAGAGGCGATGTATTAACTTTGCGAATGCCTTTTGTTGACATTCAAACCAAAATAATTTTATTTTCTCTCCTCCCTTAGTGAATTGACTCAAGGGCCAAGTGATACGAGAGAATCCTAACACAAGCCTACTGTTGAAATTGGCAAGACCTAAACGGTTGTGGAGATCTGTTAGAGTGGTTGGGGATGGACAAACCTAAATCACTTGGATCTTGGTTGGATCCACATGCACGCCTGGTTCATCAATAATATATCCCAAATACTGAACCTAGGTCATCCCAAAATTGAATTTCTCAAAATTGGCACACAGCTTGTGTTATCGCAGTGTTTGGCGAACCTGTTGGATGTTGTGGAGGTGTTCTTTCCAACTCTGGCTAAAGATCAAGATGTCATCCAAGTATACCAGTACAAATGAGTTGGTCAATGGTCGCAGGATGTCATCCATCAACCTCATGAGGCTTGCAGGAGCATTTGTCAACTTGAAAGGCATGAACAAGCATCCAAAAATGCCCTCCTTGGATTTGAAGAGAGTTTTCCACACATCGGAGGGTTCGATTGGTACTTGGTGATATTCAAACTTCAATTCAATCTTGCTGAAATATTCCCCCCCTTGAGTTCGTCCAGAAGGTCATCAATGCATGGGATCGAGTACCTATTCCAAACACTAATTTTGTTCAGTGCTCGATAATCAATACTGAGTCTCCAAGTCCCATCCTTCTTCTTTACCAACATGATTGGGCTCCCACAGGGCAATGAGCTCAGTCGTTTCTTCAGCAGCTCCTGAATCTGCCTCTTTATTTCGTCATTGGCCCAAACAGAGTGCCAATATATTGGTCCATTGGGAAACGATGAACCTGGGTTCAAATAGATGGAGAGCTTGACCTGACAGTCTAGAGACACCCCTGCGAGGGAGGTGAAGATGTCATCGTACTCCTCCATGACCTTGCCCATCTATTGGTGTCATGTGGACGGGACCTATCGAGAGGCCATGGCTACAATCTTCTTCTTTGCCTAAGGGCATGTCATCAAGGAAACAAATTTCTTAGTTTTGGAAATGAGCTTACTGCATTGTTTTGCAGTATCCAAAGAGATGGTGGTATGTAGTGCTACCTCTGGTATCCTATACAGCTTATTTCCAAAAGTAACAATAACAGTGCGAGGGCTTGACTCATACACAACATGTTGCTTCTAGAAGTACGGTTGGCCTAATAATACATCACAAACAACAAGGGGAGCAACATCACATAATACATCATCTGTGAAGGCCTTGATGCTATATGGAAGGCGACACTACTAGCTCACGCAAAGATTCCATCCTTGGTGAAGCCACTCGATCTTGTATGGTTGTGGGTGTGATATCGTTGGTAAGCCGAGCCGCATCACGACCTCTGCGGAAATCAAGTTCTTTTTGCTCTGACTATCAACAATGAACTATAGCAGGGAACCATTTACTCACATCTGGGAGTGGAAGACGTACTCCTCATCCTTTGGATCTTCGGGTTCCTCCTTCTGGATCTTCGTGGTGGCAAGAGTGGTGTTTGGCATTGCATCAATAATCTACTTCCCTTTCTCATTCCCGTTGTCATCTTCTGACTTAGAGTTGGAACATGCATATGATTTCGAAGCCTTCAACTTGGCAACCAATGACTGCTTGGGGCGCCACTGAATTGTGTTGTAAGTAGAGCTCCTATGGAACTCACACCACTTTCTCATATCCTTCTTCGACTTCAAAGTGTTGTTATTTCCTCATAGCTTTGGTGGGTTGTCTTAGGCCACCCCGCCTTGGCCTTGTCCTTTGTTCTACGGTTTGGGGGCACCTTTCCCTTGCTTGGGATTCACAGATCCAAATTCTTTCTTCTTTTGTTTAAACTTTTGCTTGATCTTGACGACATATCGATATGTTGTGCTGAGCAAGGAGATGTCCAAGAAATCCATCTCATCCTACATGTACCTCTATAGGCAGCCACGGTACTTGAGTACCAAATGTTTCTCAGAATCCTTGATACCTAATTTCATGTAAAGGGTATGAAAAACATTGGTAAACTCTTGTACAACTTGCTCCCTTGTGTGTCGCAGTGCTATCCATTTTATGTATTTATCCTCATATCTCCTAACAGGGTAGTACTTCTCCTTCATGACATCCCAGAACAAATTCCAAGTGGGTGTGGCTGACAAAAGTGAGGTCCTACTTTCATCTTTCTACTCACAGTAGATTTCCCACCAATCCTTGACATGTGGGGAAACTTTGAGAAGAGAAAAAGTAATATTTTCTCGGCTGGAAAAGTCATGAACAAAAAAATATCCTTCTAATAGATTTAACCATTTATCTATGGTGTCTACATCTATTTGGCCCTTAAATATAAGAATTTCAAAGTTTACTTGTACCTTGAAAGGAGTGGAGCCTCCATAGTGGCTATTGGATGTGGATGCACCATCGGTGGGCATCCGTTGAAGGATATGGGCAAAGCTATCCATCATCACGTTCCTTTGTTTCCTGAGGGGCTCCTCAAGCAATATTTGGATAGGAGCTCCTACCCCCTCGTCTTTCTTTTCTTCATCCATGGCTAGTCGTCAAGGTTTGCATGGCTGATCTTGTAAAGGTTCAATGAGATCAAGCCCTAACTCCTTATATCCCAACCTCATTGGGGACATGCAAAGAAAATCAGAGAAATACAAGACCTCCTCTCATACCATTGATCTAGATTTAAACAAGAACACAAAAAATTATAGATATAACCATAAATACAAATATGCAGTAGAAATAACACTTCATTTCATCAATACCAAATACTAAAATATGCTTAAAAATAGAATGGAAGTAAGACTAGCTCAGGCGATTGTAGCTTATCTCTGAGAAGAGATGTGGCAGCTACATGCCTCCAAACTATGTTACAATAAGGCTCAAAGGCCTATTTATTATTGAGAAACAATGAAAAACCCTAAACATCTAAAAACCAAACCCTAGAAGATGAAGTGCCAAACTATTGGCCTCGTTTGGGTAAGTTGGCGCATCAACTTGCCGGGGTAGTAACTTTGGAATACGATATTTGTATGGCAGACATAATACCTAATTAGAAAGATCTATCTGAGGACTACAATTGTTGAACGATAAAGATTGGGCAACGACCCATGCTAGTCCTATTTTTCCCATAAAAAACATAGTTTAGGGCCTCAAAATGGCTGCAGAAGTTCAGGACCTGAAAAACTACCAAAAATAGTAAATTGTGCTACAAATAACGAAACTAAAAAACTGAAAGAAACATTGGTGGGGGTCCAAGTGGAATTGGTGGGTGGCCACCAATATCCACCTGGATCATCATGAGCAGAAAAAATTAAACGATCACAAAATCACGAAGCATACAAGAGAAATAATTCAATCAACACATTACACAATGATTTCCCGGTGAAAGCCACATCTAAAAACCCATGTCATATGTATATTCCACCATTCCAAAAATCTGAAAAGCTTACAATGTTTTTCTCAAGCCTGAGAAACCTCTGCACCATCTCTATTTGTCTCTTAGCTTCCTAAACAAGCCTAGGCCACTACTTAACCAATCTATTGCTTTCCCAAGTCCCTATTTCCTTTCGTTATTTCCTTGGGAATTAGCTCCATATTAATCAGGGAAATTCCACAAAGGAATTTCAGAATCCATCATAGGCCTTCTTCTAACTACATGTGCCACCTGTACAATTTAGATGATTATACAACTGATAGTACATTATCCCTAAAAGCCAATCTCAACTGGGTAACTCTCAAATATGACATGCATGAATTAATTATGAGTGAATCATTAGTTAACTGGTTGATCACTGCAGGAATCACCCCACTCGTAGACCTCCCACTTGTTCCTCCAATAGTTGGAACTAGTTTAAATGGTTTTAACTCAGTTAAACTGAATTAATTAATTACAACGCAAAATAAACTCAGCCAAGGATCCTATAAAGTAGGATATACTCTACAAGACTAATGTTAGACCCTCAAGTTGAATTAACTAAGCCAACTAAGTCAAACTAACTTAGTTAACTAATATAAGTTGTCATGAGATGTGGAATTGCAATTTTATTCCCAATTTAATTCAAGGAAAGAAACAAATTAGGATTTCCTTGTTTCATTTTCAACACTCCCTCTAAAATAAATGGATTATCTACTAGTTTGATCCTACGTTTATGAAACTTTAATTTGCATCTTAACAATGCCTTTATCAAAAAATCTACATCTTGTTCCTCTTTATTAATGTACTCCGGCAACATGATTCTCCTCTACATACAATTTCATAGATGGTGATATCGGATGTTGATATCCTTGGATTGATCATGAAAAATTAGATTCTAAGAGAGTTTTATACAACTCCAATTTTCACAATAAGTCATTGTAGGGACCACCCACTGACCAAATAACCCAACAATGATCTTCCTCATCTCGATAGCCTCACAAGTTGCTTGACTAGAAGACATGTACTCTTCTTCTTCCAAACTAAGTTATAATGATCTATGCTTCTTGTTGTACTAAGAAACTATTGCTAACACAATACTAAAGATTCCCCTTGATGTGCTATTCATGTCGGATGGACTCCATACCCAATATGCATGAGTGAAACCTTGCAACTTTACTCTTTTTGTCTATCTATACCAAATAACATATTGAGTGGTGCCTATGAGGTATCTCAATACATGTTTAGCTACCTTCCAATAGATTTTTATTGGTGTGACCATTACTTGACTGAGTTGGTTAAATGAAAAACATATGTCTAGTTGTGTATTCACCAAATACATAAGTGAACCCACAAGGTGCCTGTAAATAGTAACCTCCACCGCTTCACCTAATGTAGCATCTTCCTTCCTACAATTTCGTTCTAGAGGAGTCTCCATTGGTTTGTTTCTTTCTATTAGAACTTATTTAGTATCTCGTTAGCATACTTTCCCTGAGAGGAAAAAAATTCCTCATTTCCTTTGACATGCTTCGAATTCTCTTGGAAGATCTTCTTTGCAAGATTTTATAGCTTCTCATGACCTGTTAGAATTAAATCATCGACATATGACACTATAATAAACAATTTAACTTCAACCATAACATGGTAAAGGTTTGCATTGGCTTCACTTTTGGTGAAGCCTAACTTGATGAAATAAATGTCAATCCTGGTGCACAAAGCATGAAGTGCTTGTTTCAATCCATACAATGCTCACTTGAGTCTGCACACATGTAACTCTCTGTTTAAGGTCTCAAATCCTTCCTGATGCTCATTGTACACCTCTTCCCCAATCACACCATTAAGGAATGTTGTTTTCACATCCATCTGATGTATCTTCCATCCCATCTAGACTGAAAGTGCTAGAATAGATCTCATTGAAAAGTACCTTGTCACCGGATGAAAGACCTCCTCGTAATCAATTCCTTGCACTTGACAGAACCCTTTGGCCACAAATCTCGCCTTGTGATTCTCCACACTCCCATACTTTGGTTTCTCTACCTTGTAAATCCGTCTGGAACTCGCCACCCACTTGTCTACTAGTCTTTGGACTACATCCAAAATATTGTTTCTGATAATTGATTCATACTCATCAACCACAACATCAAACCATATTAGTTTTTGTGCTACTTCCTTCAATGATAATAGCTCAATCTCTACACTCTCGCTCATAAGGACCATGTAGGTAGTGTACCGATCTAGTGACATCCTTTGCTTGTGTTACGATGTGGGTGCTCTCACATTCTCTCTAGCATCATGCATCAATACGTCAACCTCTCTGGTGTCCTTCCTTCCATCTCTAGAAGTCTCTACATGAGAGGGTTATTCCACTCTCTTCTCCTCTGCATGTGGCTACACCACATCATCCTAAGGTTCTTCCTCTGGAGCTAAAATATCCCCTTCTCCATGCAATTGAATCTCCCTATCAAGGTAACATCTCATCGCCTTCTCTTCATTGAACATCAAAACTCTACGAATCATTGTCACCATGTGAGATTGCAGGTACATCATATAGTTTTGAGGTGTATCAATGTGTCCTACAAATATGCAAACCTTAGCTACTGGTTCTAGATTTGTCCTTGCATTCTTGGTAACATGAAAACAAACTAATGAAACAAAGATCCTGAGGTGCAACACATCTAGCTTCTTAGCTGAAAAATCTTCTTCTAATGTACTCATCCTAATATTTTAATGAGGACTTATGTTTTTCACATATACAACTATGTTTCATGCTTCAAACTACAAGTACAATGGTAGGCCCAGATCATGTAAGATTTCCCGTGAAACACCCACAATACTTATGTTCTTCCTTCTAGCCACCCCATTTTGTTGTGGGTTATGGGGTGTTATTAACTCTCGTCAAATGTCTTCTGATGCATATAAGTTCTTGAGTTCATTCGACACATATTCTCCACCATTATCATTCCTAAGAGCTTTAAATTTCCTCCCAGTGTCTTTTTCAACAAGTTCTTTAAATTCACAAAATTTAGTGAATGCTTGATCTTTCTTTTGAATGAAGAAAATAAAACATTTACGTGATAAATCATCTACAAATACTACATAATAATTATGTTTGGCCATGGAGGTTGTCGACAATTGTCCACAGACATCTGGGTGAACTCTTTCAAGGATCACTTGTGCTAAACTATCCTTAAGGTAGCTTTTGTGTACTTCCACAATGTACACCTTTTTCATGTGTCTCTGTTCTCTAGTGTACCCTTGGGATGTCCTATAGAAATTTGCTCCATGATCTTCAATGCTTCATGGTGCAAGTGACCCAATATTCTATGCCATAACTCACCAATGTCTTTGCTATGCATATTCTCTGCTTTTATTCTCAAAGTAGCCAAATATTGTACATCCAATTTGTAGAGGTTCTTAAGTCAAACCCTGATCCACTTCACTTTTCTTGAGGCTATGTGATGAAGGAAAGCCTTTCCTTTTCTAAATATCGCACCATCGCCATGGTCATTCAACATGGAAACTGAAACCAAATTATTCTTCAAACATGGAAAATACATGACATATTTTAATGTGAGAGGAAAACCATACTCCCTCTGAAAGGTAAAATTACTAGTGTCGGTCATGCTTTACCTCCCGCTATCCCCCATTTCAATGTACATCTGCAGGTCCTTCTCCTCTAAGTCACTCAAAGATTTTTGTTGTCGGTGATATCGAATGAGGCTCCACTATCTAGATACGACACACTACCCATCACCAATGTCACCATACAAGTGATGAGGGGGAAGTCCATCTCGAATTGTGAAGCAAGAGATTCACTTTCCACTCCTCATGTGGGCTTCTTGTTGGCCTTCTTGTGCGGACACTTCGTGGCATAGTGTCCCATCTCGTGATAATGCCCTTATTGAAATATGATCTGGAATAAGATGAATTCCCTTTCCCTTTCTTTGTCATTCTAGCTAAGGCCCAGTTCTCCTCATCATCATGTTTGGCTGAGGATCCATCTATGGTGCTATACCAAATATCTTCCTGGAACAAATTGGACCACAAATGCTCCCACTCTCGTATATTCTCCCTCCCATTTACTGAGTCCTAGTAGTTGTGCCAGCTCTTGGGAAGTCCTATAAGTGCCAGGATGATGAAAAGGTATTCAACAACTGTAACATCAACACTTCCAAGTTGATTTTGACATTGAGTGAACTTGGTCAAGTACTTTGGTATTGTGTCTTTCTTCTCCATCTTGATTTTTGTGAGATTGTCCTTCAGAGACAACCTGTTGTGTTCACTATTGTTTTGAAATAGCTATGTCAATGCCTTCCATGTTGCATATGGAGTTTCATTACCATGGAGATTCGAGACAATATGATCTCAATCTCCTTCTAGGATAATCCTTCTTGCCTTTGCAACAAACTTTTTCCACCCTACCTGATCTTAAGCATCAACTACTAGACGCTTAGGAATATCTTTGTCTATGAATTCCTTAAGGTGGTTGTCTTCCAACATTTCCTCCATCTTTTCCTTCCATGCAATGTAGTTTGAACCACCCTTAAGGGCATATTTGAGTCTCAATATAGAGAATTACATCATGCTAGCTCTAAAGTATGAGACTGCAAATTCAATTTCACCTACGATAGGAAAACACTGATTCTCCTATTCTATAGTGATTTCATCTCTTTTAGCATGTAGAAATTTCTTGTAGATTCAAACCACTAATTGTAATTTACTAAAATAATAGACTTGAATCTACTCTACTCATTAGTGGAAACAATTAAACAATCGCTAAATCATGAAGCATACAAGAGAAAGAATTCAATCAACAGATTAAGAAATCATTTCCTAGGGAAATCCACATCTGAAAACCCTTGCTGTCGATATATTCCATTAGTGAAAATATATGAGAAAAAACAATGCTTTTCTCAAGCTCGAACAACCTCTGCATGATCTCTATCTATCTCAAAACTTCCTTGACAAGACTAGGCCAATACTTGAACAATTTCTCACTTTCCCAAGTCCCTATTTCCTTTCATTGTTTCCTTGGGAATTAGCCCCATATTAATTATGGAAATTCCTTAAAGGAATTCCACAATCCATCATAGGCCTTCCTCTAACTACATGCACCACTTGTACCATTGAGATGATGATATAATTGATAGTACACTATCCCTAAACTCCAATCTCAACTCGGTAGCTCTCATATCTGACATCCATGAGTTAATTATGAGTGAATCATCAGTTAACTAGTTGATCACTTCAAGCAACATGCCACTCGTAGACCTCCCACTAGTTCCTCCAACAATTGGAAATATTTTAGCTCACCTTAACTCAGTTAAACTAAGTTAATTAATTACAACTAAAAATAAACTCAACCAAGGATCCTATAAAGTAGGAGACGATCTACATGACTCAAGTTAGACCCTAAACTTGAATTGTCTGAGCTAACTAGGTCAAATTAACTTAGTTAACTACTACAAGTTGTCATGAGATGTGAAATTTCAATTTTATTCCCAATTTCATTCAAGGACAAAATTAAATTAGGATTTTCTTGCATTTTCAACATCTCTTTATGCTCTGTCTCTTATCCCTCTTGAATATTTTTTCTTAGCTATGGAATAAATGCACTCAAAAAGGAATGAAACCCCTTTTCCTCCTAATGACCTGGTTATAACACAACCCAATAGCCTACTAGTGGTGAGGTTTGACTACCTCAATTACTAACCAGAGTTATAATATGGACTCTTCTATAGTCTCTTTCATCATAATTATGTGGGCATCCTCTTCTCTGTGAATAATGGGTGGTAGCATGGAATTCTCCCAAATTATGGTCGTGAAAATAGGAAGGTGGAATTTTGAGTGGCATAAATTTTACATAAAGACTCTAATTGAGGTGATTCTTTTGTTTTTTGAAAGAAACATTTGTGTCGAATATGAAAAAAAAGTGCAAAGCTTAAGGAGAAAATTTTTACTCCCAAAATGTTTTCAGTTGTTGTTCAAAATGCTATTGGAAGGTTTTTAGACCTCGATTTTCCAAATGGTCTCTTGCTAGAAAAAATGGTCATGTGAGTTGATTCCTCATATTTTTCCATTCTAAAATCATAGCGTTGGATGCAAAATAATATAATGGTCGATTCAGATCAGACCTCCCCATTTTGGAATAATTTTGGTCGCCAAAAGCTTCTACTGAATGAGGTTAGGAAAATTTTCCTCCACCTTCCCTCGAGTGTACCATTTATCTGTTTCTACAAGTTTTCCTTTCAACTCAATCTATCAAAGGTCATAATCTCATTTCCATACAATTTTAGACCTCTTCTCTAAACTATATTTTTGGTTAATGCTTCTGAAGCATTTGGTGCCAAAATTGGCGAGAGAAGGTAGGGATTATTCCTCTTCATGATCCACCATGGAAGGTTCATAGAGGTTTAATGTGTGTCTTTATAAGATTCTCAAGATTGACAACTAAATAGATGCACATGTACAATATAAATTGAGCTTGTTGAATTATCTCTCACCTTTTCTCTTATCTTAAAAGAACCATATTGTAGAGCCTTGATTTTCTTACAAAGACCCTATAGCCTCTCCTAGTTCAACTATAACCATACTTTGTCTCCCACCTTGAATGAATTCTCCGTGTTGTGTTGATCTTACCTATAATTGTATTTTTCCTGTGGCTTTCGTGGTGTCTCATACGCCTTTATATGGATCTCTTTGATCTTGTTAACAATTTTTTCAACCCTCAAGGAATCCACCATAAGATCCTCCCTCACTCCTCCTTTCACCCCATATGCAATATCCAAAGGTGAGGGTGGAAAATATCCAAAACAAGTTGGGCATAATCATTCTCCTTTTTCATGCTGATGGTCTTACTAAGGATTCTCCCTTTTCACATTGCTATTGTTATTTATTGATTTTCTTGCACATGCCTCTACACTAGATTTACTCCTTTTTAAATCATATCTTGTAGACTTTGCTTTAGCTTTCAGTGCTTCTCATTTTTACTTAATCACCTTCATCAAAATGCTCGCTTCCTCTTCAATTCTCCTCTCCTCTTGTAGTTGGGTTTTCAAATAAAAAATTTTGTCCTTGATTTTTTACTCACTTTCTTCAAGAATTTGAAGTTGTACGACAGACAATGAATATATAACTGGAATTTTTATTACTCGTAGAAGAGGAAGCAGTCAGTTATCTGAACTCAAGAACTGATGGCATTTCTATGAATGTTCCAGATGTGACCCCCAAGGTTTTTAAGGTACAATTAGACTGAGAGATTACTTGATTGAAAAATTCATACCCATAAGCAGTAGGTGAGTATGCATGCGATGATTTGTAGTCATAACCATTGAAGGAAGTGTTTCCGTCTAGATCTACGAGTAGGCATCTGAGACTACTACAAAAGGGACTTCCGCTTGGGATCTTCTACCTAGAGCACTACGCACCACCAAGGCTACTACCATTACTGCCAACACAAAACCAAATGAGTACCTCATCAACATGGATGCTTTGAATGATATTGGACATCTAATAAACTACTATAATGGGTAATTCTATTGAGATGATTATCAATGTGTGGAGGTAGCCCCCATTTATAGGAATCGTCAGGATGGTTATTGGTAGCATATGGGTCACATCTGTGTCTTGTACATCAGTGGATCGGGATGCTTGATCCTACAAATAAATGAAAGAAATGCATGAATCTTTGTAGCCGCCTCACTAGACCATTTCCCCATCATGAGTGGAGTGGGTTCAAATTGAAATCCATATGGGTCACACATGATGACCACCCCATCCTTTGTGGAGTGTGTGCAAGTAAAGATTGGTAGAAAGATTAAATAGGACATGACACATTATTTAATAAAACCAATTGGGTCTTATTTTGAAGTAGAATTTCCAAAATTATTAAAAAAACAAAGAGGTTTTTGGGAATTAAAGTATATGAGATCTTTAAAAAATAATTTTGTAGCTACAAAGATTTATAATTCTTTGTGTAATTAATATACATATATTGCACACTCTATGTAAAATTTTATAAAAATATTAATAATAAAAAAAATTAATCTAAATCTAAATATATTTTATATTTTATATAAAGTAAAAAAAACTAATTATAAATAAAATATTTTATTAGCGAATTGCTTAGAATGAAAATAGATGGCCTATTCTTTCCATCATTAACATGGAGTTGGTATATATATATTATATATATATATATATAAAAGAGTGGATTTATTAATCACATAGAATTCGAGCTCAAGCCTCTTTTAAAGTTTTAGAGTTTTTGGATCTCAAAAGATTTAATTCATCTCATAACTATGTATATCCAGAATTAACATATCTATTTTATGAAAATAAAATGTTAAAAATAATACACTAAATAAAAACTAAACTAAATATAAACTTTTAACCACTAACATAAATTTGAAAATATCATTTACATTAAAAAAATTAACATTGTAATAAAATTAATGAGAACACGAAGACAAACAAAAATACGATCTCTCAATAACCATATCCTCATTAAAATACATTACTAGGCTTAAAATGACTCATATTGAATGTAATAAT